>JAVYIG010010925.1:0-64903 GCA_035222895.1 Strongylocentrotus droebachiensis | reverse complement strand
CATTAAAAAAGAGAGAGTGGTTTACAATAATAATCATGAAATTCTCTTTCTAATGATACCAAATACGGCCCATAAAGAGACATAAAGAGAGAGAGAAAAAACAATTTAACTCCGGTCATAATACAGATCCTGTACGTTTTCCGCTCATGCATTACACGCATGGTCTAGGGGGCAAATCGGGTTCACGCTTTTGACCCCCAGATAGATCTTTATTGCAATGACGAACATGCACCAAATCCCTTGGTTTTTGCACGCAGTGCTTGCGAGCCCTTTCTACCTCCTTTCCCATATCCCAATTTCTTTCAAACTTCGTAGGCATAGTCACTACCATCCCATCAAGGTCACTGTTGAGGCCTTTCTTTCGCCCTACCTATCTCCAATATCACAGAAGCTACAGACTTCGTACAAATTGCTCTGGATAGGGCGAGAGAAGCCCTTTCGTTTGACACGTAGAAACATGGCGTCATTGCACGCACATCGTTGTGACACGATTGCATTTCTAGTATTCTCCTTTTCCTTGTTTTCCTTATCGTCCAAAATCCCATTCGTTTTGCACGTAGTGCTTGTTATTCCTAGTAAGGTGCTTTCCTCATGTCCTTTTCCTTTCAAATTTCGTAGGCATCGTCTCTAACATCTCTTCAAGGTCACTAAATTCTTCGATTTTCGAAATCACTCATGCATAACCGTCCAGGCGCCATTATGTCCGTTTCTGGTCCATTTTAAGGCCTTGTTTTATTCTTTCCTATCTCCACTATCCTAGATCCTACAAACTTCTAACAAATTCCTCTAAATAGTCTAAGAGATGTTCTTTCATCTGCGACGTATAACCTGCCCTTCAAAATGCCTTCTCGTACTCAAAATCAAATCTGTAACCGACTCCGTCAACAATCTCTCAAATTCTTGAAAAATTGACCCCTAAATAATCTAAAACTGCCATAACTTTCTCATATAAATTCCGTTTTGTATTTAAATCTTACAGTATCCCTATCTCATAGTTGCACAAAGCCATGCCAAATTTCAAGATCCAATGATTCTGCAAAACATAAATAGCGCCCTCTAAAGTTCTGGGGATTGCTTTCTTTCTGTGGCCGTATCTCCATAATTGCTTGGCAGACCCGTACCTTTTTGGGATTTAGATACTTGAAGATATGCCCTTTTCAGCCATATACAAAATTATATACCCTATCACTGACCAAATTTGAGAAAATTGCCCTCCAGATTCGCCATTTTCAAGAAAATTCCAAAATAACTTCAACTTGCTCTAAAATGGCGATCGTTATACCTACATCAATGCAACTTGGCAGAAACATGTATCCATATACGTGACAACTGTTTGCTAAGTTTAGTAAAATTCGAATATGTCAGCGCAAAGTTATAGCCCAAAATGATGAATCTACTATGCGATACGTAATAGCGTGTTTTATGCGTGCAATACATTGCGCGCAAATAACAATAATGTCAAACTGACCGCAATGAAGTGCCCTTTCGAATGATACCAAGTATAGTATATGTTCGCACAGAAAATTGTGAGTAAATCGCATTTCAACAAGGGTCACTTTACGAATTCCGCCGAGTTTCCGCCCGATTATAACACTTATCAGCCATGACGTCATTTTTTCAGACTCCTTTTCGCCCCCTAAACATCCTTTTTTTTCCTTGAAAATTTGCAATGACATTCCGAGTTGCAATACGCAGGGCACCTCTTGGCCGGATTTTTGAAATTAGTCAAGGGGGCCATTAAAGACGTCATTTTGTCCTTTAAATCTATTTTACATCACATGTTTCGATAGGATTATTATAGAAGGAAAAAAAAGTGGTTTACAATAACAACCATGAAATTCTCTTTCTAATGATACCAAATACGGCCCATAAAGAGAAATAAAAGAGAGAGAAAAAAAAAATTAACTCCGGTCATTATACAGATCCTGTACGTTTTCCGCCCATGCATTACACGCATTGTCTATGGGGCATATCGGGTTCACGCTTTTGGCCCCCAGAACGATCTTTATTGCAATGACAATGACGCACCAAACCCCATTGGTTTTCGCACGCAGTGCTTGCGAGCCCTTTCTAGGTTCTTTCCACTATCCTTATTTCTTTCAAACTTCGTAGGCATAGTCCCTACCATCCATCAAGGTCACTGTTGAGGCCTTTCCTTCGCCCTACCTATCTCCAATATCACAGAAGCTACAGACTTCGTACAAATTGCTCTGGGTAGTCCGAGAGAAGCTCTTTCGTTTGACACGTAGAAACATGGCGTCATTGCACGCACATCGTTGTGACACGATTGCATTTCTAGTTTATGTACCTTAACGTATTAAGGCCATTAAAAAAATATACATGTTTAGCGTCCCGCTCGCTTCCTTTTTGGGGGCCGCCTCCTATTTTTTTTTTTTATGAAAAAAACATGAAAAACACTGCTAAAATGGATCTATTTTCTGATTTTAAAAAAATATATATATATCGGCGGCCATCTTGAAAAATAGCCCGACTGTCAGGAAAATGTACCGAGCGTCCATTTGAGCGGCCATTTTGAAAGAAAAAATAAATAAAAAAAGGGCCTCCTTCCTATTTTTCGAAAAAACAGGACTCTAAACATGTTTGTTTTTTAATTTGGCCTAATGCTTTATAATTATTTCTGTTCTCGTGCACTAGTCGGTGCTTTCCGTTCGTTTGTGAGTAAATCATTTGCCCATGTGAATTTTTAAAATATTTGTTTAGATAACAATAAAAATGAAAATTCATGTAGTTTTTGTTATGAAAAATATTTATATACAGGCAGGGCAGCGCTACAACAGGGTATTTTCAACACTCACTGTAATATCGAGTCGTCCATTACTGCTGGCATAGATCCTGTTTGGCCCACTGAAACTTTCATACATAGGGTCTGGATAGTACTCTATCAAGCCGCCATCGACCACGTATCCATCAAAGTCAAAGGTCAGATATGCTGTCATAACGCCATTTGTAGCTCGTCTCCTTCTGGTAGAGATACCATCGTCAGGAAAGTTTGGGGTTGGACAGATTAGAAGAGTTTCTGTTCCATTGCAGAGCTGTGGAACATAAATCAACATATCTTGAATCAAAATGAATAGATAACTCAAAGTTTATTGATAATGAATTATAAATCAAGTAATAGAAGGAGATCTCATGATTCGCTATTAATGTCTAAAGCACCGGATGAATCATAAGCTTAAGGAAACAAAACATTATATAGGTAGTAAATATTGATTGGACATCCCAAAAATAATAAGTATAAATATAGCAAATTAATGTAACAAAAAAGGTATCCTAGTAGACCGGAGGCCCACGGGAACAGTATCCCAAGCGAATTGATAATCCAAGAGACTGATGGCGTTAGTCTAGCGAACCCTCTGAACACGTCATGAAGTTGTCAAGGGATTTCATGGACTGTCGTTCTCGAGGTATGTCCATTCCTTGGAAGTTGATGATCTGAAAGTTGTATGGTCATTATGATGCGTTTGTAATTTATACTTTAGCAGACTACATTTGCTTTGTGAATAAACAGACAACAACCAGCAGACTAATAAATAAATACCTCAGAGTTACTAGCATCTGTGGTAAGTGACGAAACTACTATCCGAGGTTCCTGGATGAGATCAAATCTTTGTCCTGTTAGTTTGATATCAAGACCTCCTCTGCATCAAAAGAAATAATATTACGTTTTTCAGACTATGAATCAAACATTTGAGCTTCATTTACGCAACAATGTTAATGAAATGCCACCTGCAGAACTGACAACAACCAATGCCTTATTATCCTTGAAATAGTTGTGTGGGGGAAAGATGTATAATAATATCTGAAATAAACAGTTTAGAGATATTTCAATGCAATTAAGAAAGCCCTATTTCAGCCCATTTCTACACTGTTGTCTATTTGTTCCACTAAAGCTTCACATGACCAGACATGTACCTCGTTACACGCCCAATTAACACTATAAGGTATTGACTATAAACATATTTTCATTATAATGTTTTTCATTAGATAATTTGCCGAATTATAGTATGATTGAGAATAGCTAGACGATCATTTTTTTCCTAGCATTCTAAAAGGCTCCCGCCAGTTTGAAACAAGAATAAAGATATAGTTCCTTACGACATAATAGACACAGTTCTGTCAGTGCCATCAATGATTGCGTTTGGATGGTAGGTAAATGTGGTGTCTTCAAATATTTTTTCAACTCCATCGAATGTCATGGTCAAGAACACAGAGACTTGTTCATTCATTTGTAAGCTGCTTGTGATGCAAGTCGCCGTCGTATCTTCAACAATCCTGAAGACAAAAAAATACATCCATACATATCATTACATCAAAGCTCTATATATCATGCTAGAGGAGATAGGGGTTAAGTTTAACTTCCGTAACTTTACGTGTTCCAATATTTTAGTGTTAAGTATATGAATCAGTATTGTAGGTTTGATTAAGGAAGGTGAAACTAACTATGTCAATTGTTTAAACTGGTTAACTAATTTGTGTAAAGACAATTTGCTGGATCTAAACACGTCGACAAAAATGATATTCGTCTTTAGACACAATAAACCAATCGAACCGAGAATAAATGGTGAGGAAATTGAAATAGTACATACCTACAAATACCTTGGTACTATAAGTGACAATGTTATGAATGGGGGATCAGAGTTCAGCAGTAACAAGAAGGGACTACAACAGATGCATTTTTTTAAACATTAAAAACATTTTATGTCGATCGCACCATAATGGTCTTGTTCATCAAATCAGTAATTGAAAGTATCTTCGCGTTTGATTGTGTAGACTGGTACACGAGTCGTCGTAAAGGAGTCTTCACTACATTGAATAGAATCATCAGACAGGCCGAGAAGATATTTAGGACAAGAATTAGACCTTAGAGATCTATGTCGATAGTAGAAAAATCAATATCCATCTTAATAAATAATCAGCACCCCTTGAACGAAAACTATAGATGAATGCGGTCCAGTACAGGTTGAGATCAGCGCGCTTTTGGAAAAATCGGCTCTCAAACTAATTCAGACCTAGCTCCATACGATTTAATAAATGAAGAAGGTATCATATAGGGCAAAAATACAATAATGATACCTTTACATAACAAAAATAGTAATATGAATAAAGTAATGATAATATAATGATGATGATGATGACATTAGTGACAACGATAATAATAATAACAATAATGATAATGACAATAATGATAATAATATGACAATATAGCAATTATGATAGCGCAATACATTTTGTATACTTGTTAAAACTTATCGTCATTCTACCTCACTCGGTATACCTTATTTTCGATGCATGACTATATTGTTTAATTGTTAATTGTTTTGTTTTTGTTCTCTGTCTACTCAGAAATGTTTTTGAATTCATGAAAGCGACTCATCTTCCCTAACCAATCAATATAGGTGTGTGCAAGCACAGGTGGGCGCAATTTGTGTGTGCTCGTGTGTATGTGCGTGTGTGCGTGCGTGTGTATGTGTCTGTTTCTAAATTCTACTTGGTGATTGTGATTAAATTGTAAATTTATATATCCCATAATCAATTCCCATCAAAAATATCCTCCCATTAGTTAAATGCAATTCGAAGTGCATCTACCAATTCATCAGCAATATTCCAATTGTATCTATCAACACTCAATAAATGCTACTGAAAGCATGTTTCGCAAAAATTGACCATAAAGGTACATGATATATATAACCGATACTCACAAATTGTTGCACTGTGCTTCTCCAAAACGAGCTTCGATGTTCCTTCCTGTGTTGAGATACATCCCAGTAATAGTAATCTCAGTCCCTCCTGCTACCTGCCCCTCCGTGGGACTAAACCCTGATATCATGGGATCCTAGCAAGGAAAGCACTTAATCGTATAAATCGATTCAGCGGATTACTCATCAGGGTTACGGCTGAATGTTTTATCAGTGGCATTTAATTAATGCGCTAATCTACTCTCGAAGCCAGACATGAGAGTATAATAATAGCGTTATACTATATATTCTTTCTTATAAATAAACAGTAGTATAAACTATTCAATGGGAAAAATACCTAGGTTCAAATATGAATCTATTGCAATGTCAGTAGAGGTAAACTATTACGTGTAAGTTTGTACTGTTTTATTGGCTCATGCATATTACTTCACTGGCACGACTGGCATTACAACAGGTTCTGTGACAAGTCATGAATCAAAAGAATGTCAAGCCCACCAGCATGTGTGCGTATTATGGCAGGGCAAAAACAAACGGAAAGTCAGCAGCAATGGTTCTCCAAGAATTAATTAAGCAAAGCTCATGTAAAAGTAAACTAGGCAATTTGTTATGCACTTACCCTGTAAAAGAACTCTGTAGTACTCTCTCCGGTCTTAGTGATTTCACCAGATCTTACTGTGATTTCAACGCGTCGTGAGATTACTTCAGTAGATATCCCAGTCATGCAGCTAACACTGACAACAAGAAGAAAATGAGACAAACGATCTTTTGATGTTAATATTTGTTCTTCTTTTTAATATTATGAACGCTGTTTTTATATTCATGCAATGATATCATGAATTTTGATATTACTCAAATGTTCATGTATGCAACACATTTATTAAATGAGATGACATATATTCGGCATTCCAGCACTCTTGGTGATAGCGCAATAATGGAGAAAAAATTAAAGTCACCCTTCCCTAATCACTCAGTGGCCATTCATAAGACGTACATGAACACGAATACATCAAAGACATTAAAGCTATTTTTGTTTTTTTGCTTTTTGTTTTTACCTCTGTCCTGGCTGATAAAATGAGCCCATGTCAGTCAGAATACACACCAAGTCTCCTATGACAATTTCCAGTACATCACCAAACTCTACTCCTAGGTCAGTTCCCGTGATTTGTAGTCTCGTTTGAGCATTGATAGGACCTGATGAGGGATAAAACTATGAGAAAAACACATAAGGTTATAATTTCATGCAGATAATTTGTAAGATTACTTTGATGATTGTTTCCATATGTTTATCATGCAAGGATATTTGACAATTGGAAGTAAAACTCCAGATGATTGATACAATTAAAACACATAGATAACGCACCGAAATGAATGATTTCGTACGTCTTTACAATTTTCTTTTAAGTGGATTTGGCATCTTACAAATATATTGTTATTATTATTAAAAATAAATTGATATGATCTCTTACAGTACATTGCGTACTTTGTTTGGTGACATGTTATTACTTTCAAATCGCATAAGGATCTTTTATTTTCTTACGTCAGTGATAACTGGTGCTGAACAGAGCTGGGTGTCATTCTGACTGAGAAACTGATTGTTCTGACAAACATCACTCTGAACGACATTGCAGTCATCACCACACCAACCACAGTTTAAGTTTGATGGAGTCACTTCTTCTGACAGGCACCGGCTACAACTTCCACTGTTAACCGAACACTTGTACAGGGTCACTTCAATGGAAAAAAAGAAATTATGGGAGGAACTTTCTATCTAAAACAAACGTAATCACTTCCTCTGTCTAAGGCTATTTTATTTCTTTATAATAATGTCTAAGCTATGATAAAATGATTCAGAACAGTTTTCAAAATGATAGTATCTAACAGGTGAATTGACAAATGAAGACTTAGATGTGAAGTCTCATTTGAAAATGCGTTAAATAATTTGTTTTAAATTCTTTTTAATTTTCTTCATAACATTAACAGTAGATTCAGGTAAAAATAATAAATAATTGGAAGAGTCCAAAATAGTTTCATCAAAGTAAATGGAGGACAATTATATTTTCCTGCATTTTATAGATTGTATAAAAGTGACAATTACATCGTGTTTAAGGAAGGAAGGACTACGGTGACATTTTTGTTTTATTATTTATCCAAACATGCTGTGGAATTGATGGGGCATTAGTACAACACGAAAAGGGGTATCATGATCATACCATATGTATCTGTCGGATCATCTATGTTGTATTGCCCATTCCACTGAACCGAGACGCTTACATTCTTCTCGATGATGTTCTCATTATACATGTACTGAAATTCAAAGGTTCAAACGAACATAGTTTTAAAACATGGTTAAAATAAAAGACAGGTGTAATGCGAATATCTAGGTTTAGTATATAAATGATGGTAAAGATGATGTATGGAGGAAAAGGTCAGGGTAATAATTTCCAAAATACAAGATATGTGCTATGGGTCAGTGGATATGTCACCGGACTGTGAATCACATGGTTCGCAGTTCGAGTCCAGCCACGGTACTAATGTATTTTGCAAGATATTCATCAACACTTGCCACTCCCTACTCAAGGGAAGTAAATCGGTACCCTGTAGGAAAGAATTCCTTGGATCCTGTAGCACCCTATAACAGCAGCTCAGCTTCAGCTGGGGTAATGATGTTACACTCCTTATTACGCGCTAAAGAACAAATGCCCACAGTAGATGCGCCATATAAAAGGACATATTATTATTATATGCACTCTACCAACAGATTGGTATTAACACACTGCGAGTATTAATGGAGATGAAGGAATAAAGGGAAAACGGGGAAGAGAAAATTGTGAAAGGCTTAGCAAAAAGCAGCACGAGAGCGATTTGGAGAACCGGATAGTGAGAAGGGGAAGGAAAAAAGAATAAATTGGGAAGAAGATAGAAGAAAATATAGGACCAGAAGCAGGAGGAGATGGACGGAGGAATGATGGCAGATATCAATATACAAGAAATAATGATGCTCCGTCCAGTAAGAAATTGTTTTACAATTAAGCCCTACTGGTATCATTATTTCTCAGTTTTTTGGTGTATTCTCTCGAACTCCGAGCAGAAATCAAGACTTTCTCTTATGTATTTAAGTTAACTTGATACGTATTAATTGATAAAAGTCACTAATGGGGGTTTTAATCTAGTTAGATTGAAACGCTTTTAATCCATGCAATATCTTCTTTTTTTTCAATTTACATCTCATTTCTTTCCCTCTCGGTTAAAAAATACATTGATACAAAAGATACACAATAATTCATGAACAAATTTAGAAATGGGGGAACTAAATATATATAGCCCGTCGAATTGTACAAGAATGGTTCCCTATTCACATTCATAACATAGTATTGATGAAAGATAATTTAAGAATTTTTTTCCAAAGGGTCCAAACACATATTTACCTCTTCGGCACTACAGAGAATGTAACTTTCATTGAAGAAGGAACTTGGTACTCGTATCCCGACTCCATCAATACGAAGAATGCAATCGATCGACTGGACCTGACGAAATATTAAATTAGAAAACAAAATCGTTTCATAATTTTAAGAGATGACAAGGCAACATTTTCATTTTTTGTCAGAGATTATTCAATTATTTAATTCATGTCACAAGACACTACTGCAAATTTGCCACGCTCGAACCAGGTGAGTTATAACATGAGTACCAGATAGGAATTGATTCTTTAAAAATGTTGAGCGCTGTAATGCACGCCGTGCTAGATGCCGGCTAATAAACATGGTTCGCGGAAGTGGTAACGTAACATGATTATTATCATCAGTAGTAGTAGAAGTTGGAGTAGTAATAGTAGTAGAAGTAGTAATAGGAGTAGTAGTAGTAGTAGTAGTAGTAGTAGTAGTAGTAGTAGTAGTAGTAATATTAGTAGTAGTAGTAGTGGTGGTAGAAGTAGTAGTAGTAGTATGTAAAGTTACAATCATCGTAGCACAAATAGGGTGTTGTCCATACCTTTGTCTGCTCTGTAGGGAGATTCCTTGCCAGAAGTGAGTAACCAGAGGGAACATTAACTGGTATGAAAAACCGTTCTAATGTCGCCAACAGCTGAGGGCAATAACTCTGGCCTTTGTTTCCAGAACCTACGATGTTCTATAAATATTTAATAGATACAAGATACAAACAATAACAAACACACACATATTACACGTGTAGCCTATTATCAATAGTTTTGTATGTACGTAAATATATTAGTTTCACATTGATAGGATTTACTTAATGACATGATTTCAAAGCATATTTCATATTCAAATTCAAAGTCTACTGATTCTAATGAAATTTGTATATTTACATTCTTTTTGTTGTAGATCAAAGTCAAGTTTACTCTGTCGGGAGCGAGTAGTTCTATGCCTTTTTATTTTGCAAAATATCCAGACCTTCATATGCGCACTTCGTCAGTCTCACGCTATTTTGTATTTGAATGTATGTTTTTCCAACACTTGACCTTGAAATTTCTAAGAGAAGACAATCTTGATTTGATAGCAAGAGGAGAACACCTTGACGTGACATACGAATACGAAGATACGAATACAACTTATGCTCTTTTCAATAAAATTGCTAAAAGGTATTGACTCTAAGAAAGAGAGAGAGAGAGAGATACATTTTTTTTAATGTTAACAAATCTACTAACATTTTCTCCAATCACCACTGTATCTTCCGGCTGACATGAGCTGCTATCATGTGTGCACATGTTGTCATAAACACACCAGTCACATGGCCAGGGACTTGTTACACAAGATGAACAACTGCAAGAAACAAAAGAAGTAGCTGGAAATGATACGAATTACACGAATTATACGATGTCAAGTCTGTGATGCTAAGAATGAAGAGTTTTGCTTGCTTGCATCTACTACCTATCTGAAATTAGATTGTACAACACACGCTCTATGAATATTGCGACGCAGTCAATATTCTACATTTACCAACTTCTAAAATTCAACTCTGCATGGACTAAACATAACCTTATATCTAAACCTAACCGAACACTCATTTACAATCCTAACTCCTAACTCTATTTCTTTGACGAAATTAGCCGAGAGCAATTTTTTGCCGAAGCAGATGTTGGGCCGCCCGATTCATTTAATATATTTATAGACATTGCACTTTACAACTCCCATGCAAATGTTTAGCCTGTAACATGAATGTTTGGATTTGTAGCTATTGTTAAGATAGAAGAGAGAGCCACTTGCGTATATGGAGGATGGCGAGAAGGGAGGACAATTTGCCCACATTATTAAACCAATTGCAATGGAATAGTAAAATCATATTACATCAAATGTATTATTTTAATATTCATGATATTTCCTCTGATCTAAGCTACCATAGGATTGTCAAATCTTGTATGTAGTCAGTAAAAGTATGGGACAAATTACCCCAATAAAATGAAATTATCTTTGTATCATAAACACAAAGTAAGCATATTACAAAAGTAGAAACCAAGGAACCTACGATTTAAGATGGGTGCAGTCAAACGATATGAAATCTGTGCTGACGAAGCTTACTCCAGTTTCCGTTGAGACAATCGAAAGTGTCAATGTAACATGGTCCGCTGGTTGTAAATAAAAAAAAAAAGATCTAGAATAAGACGGTTGCAAAAGTTTTCAACTAATGTTCTTCAGGGATATGTGTATAAACATGATTTTTGTTTTCGTTATCTCCCCCCCCCCCCCCTCCCTCGATATAAAATAAAAATCAGTATCATTTAAGTTAAATTAAAATTCTTTAAATTCTTTAAAATAAATTTAAAACTAATGAAAAGGGAAACCGAGGTATGCTACAAATTTGTGGCTTATTATACATCGTATGAACCTTCTTAATCTTTATTGGATTTTCTCCAAAGTTTTGATGGTCTCTTCCTGCTCTTCTAGTCTTTTAATCATATATTTATAACGACAGTCTTTGAAGGTTAGGTCGTGTGTTTAAACTTCGAAGTTATGTAGTGACATGTATGTGCCATGCTAGGGCAAATAACTTCGAAGTTTGCTAGCTCGTAGTAAAATAAATGCTATATTTGGCTTCTCATGTTTGTAGTGAACTTTGATTGTTCGCTGTGAACGGTGAACGGTGTGAACCATCATCGTGGTAAGTGGATCGTTTTGTATAACTCCGAGGTTTCGCAAACTTAACGTTTAAATTACGACGATCGTGTGTGAACATTTTGCGCCGAAAAAAGAATTGTGTCATGCAGCGAGAACAGTAAGAATTTAGATTTCAAAAGAAACGAAATTAACGGAGGGATAATTAATATTTTTCCCTACCTTCTTCTGGAATCGTTGGCAATTCACTCACAGGAGGAGTTACGCATATGACTGTATTGACAGTAGTAATATCAGCATTGACCTGGTAGGAGTCGAAGGCACATTGGTATTGATGGCTTTCTTTGAGAGCTGGTAGCTGCTGAACGGTAATGGTGATCTAGCGCATGGAAAAACAAGATTAGATATGATGTCTGCCATACAAAAGATGAAGAACATACAATGTAAGTTATGAAACGTAGCAAAACTATTAACATATAGTGAGGTCAAAATAATATTTTATTTCATCGACTTTGGGGTCTTAACTTTGTCGATTGTTAGATAAAAGACAAGATTTATTAGAAATTTCATTTTCTCAATAGCAATGGAGTGTTTTTTCTAAATATGTTGGGTAATACATGGTAAAATAATTCCGAACATGAATGGCAAAGTCAAAGGTTTCCCTGCATAGTAGCTAATTCTAAGCATGAAATAGTATCTCAGTAGCATAAGAATGGACATGACTTCATGATGTAAAGTAGGGCCTTACGAAGTTATTATATTGATAATAAATATTACTTACTGAATCGATTCTTTATAAAATTCAAGAAAAAATTAATTGAATGACTTCTCGCAAAAGAATCACAGGCAAATTTAACTGAAAAATAAAACATCTCCAACTGGCTACATGTACTTTGGATGGTTTATGATTGTTTTGGGGAATTCATACTTAGAGCTTCAAAGATAAAATTGACGCCTAGTTTTAGCCGAGTCTGTAGTTTTGTTTATATCGTTATTAAAAATGTTCATATTCAGCGGTCCACAATTTTTTGTTTTGATAGACAGGAAGTCCCAAGAACACCTACTTCTTGTTCTGTGACTTGATAAGGCAGTATATGATCAGGTTGGACATCTGAGATGGTTACACAGTGGAAGGCATTGTAAGATAACCATCGAGTTGACTCGTCAGGGAAAGGACATTCCTCGTATCTTGTGCATCTTGAAGGGGAGAGTGTGTGGGAAGGAAGAAATGATAAATATAAGTAATGATGAATTGAAAGAATACTTTTTGTGTACACGTGACAAGTCAAAAATACCATATTGAACATATCAAAAGTGAAATCAGAAGTATTTCCTTTCTCTAAGGACTGACATCTCTCCGGATCCCTCATCCTCCTTCTATGTGGAAGTAAAGTCAACATAACACGTACATGTTAAATGTCTTTAACTCAAATTACTGAAAGAAAAGGAACGGAAAATCAGCTACCCTTTCCCTGGCCCATACAATGCACTAACCTTGCCTCTAGAGTACACCATCCACAATAAGGGTCTCCATCATTTTCTCCATTCTTACCAATGCACTCTCCACAGCTCTGGTACTGGCCACAGTTGACTAAGTCCAACGTGAGAACCTGATTTTTAATATGAAAATGCAAAAGAAATTTAAAGCAAGAACGAAAGAAGTCATATGGATTGTGATATTAGCTGTGGAGTTATACCCTTTCATATCCAAAATATAGGTCATATTTTTCTGAGGATTGTTACCTTTGAACCTTGGTCTGAACTTGTAGCAAGGGTTAGCTGCTCTTTCGATTCATCAAGAAACATCTCTTGTAAGACAGATCCAACTCCAATGAAGACATCTTCATATACGTAGCCAAATGAACCGTTGACTATGTTCAACTATTTAGTGAAATCATAAACAAAATATGGTTTGGTGTTATTGTGTTTTTTGTTCCTTATAAGGGTATTAGGGAAGACACCAGTCTGGCAGTGAAGGCATCATTACAAAATAATACGGTCACCTACATGTATGTGATACCGTAAACATTTAGGCCTAGTAATCTTTACCGAAACATATTTTGAATAATGAGGCTTCATTAATACGAGTAAAAAATACCTTTACCTACAATTGTAAGATCATTAAATTCTTCATGAGTATATATTATTGGAACGTATAATGTAATTCAAATATTTTTTGCATGGCACAATACCATGGAAATAATCATGTTATTAAGCATTTAGTTGATCGGTACTCAAATGAAAAATCAATGTTTTACATCATTCTGTTTATCTTTTTTGTGTGACTTTTGTACGTCTGAGATATTTTTTGTTTGACAAGCATACTCACTAGCTTTTATAATTTGTTTCATTGTTTATGTAATCATGATGAAGGAACCCTGTGGATAGATCAAAAATATACACAATATATATATATATTACAGGACAATTTAGTTTAGAGAGTTCAAGAATTATTGAAATTTTTCAGGAGGATACAGTTTTTTAAACCAACAAAGAGAGTTAGCTGTATACAATCTTGTTCATTGATTTGCCATGATATCGTACAATACAAGCCGATACATTTCTGTCGATGATCTATTACATTGTGAAGGTACCAAACCTTATGGAGATTTCCTTGTGTATCTCCCATGAATGCCACTGTATGATGTCTGTCTACGGTTGTCACAATGGAGGTGGGTATCACATCAGGAATGGTGATAATGGGTGAGGCAGAGAGGGGAACCGTTCCACTGGCATACTGGTAGAGAAGCACCGGTCTACCCTCTTCCTCATAATACGCAGTACACTGGACGGAATCTGGTGGTGTGAACGAAAACTGTCAGGGAAAAAAAAGGAGAGGATGTATCACATTTTAGAAGAAACACGCATCTATTGTATTAAGCCCCTGCATACGTAAATGAGTGTTATTGCGCGATGTCTCTCTCTGTGGTTAACACTGAACCTGCCAAAATGAAACAGGAGGATACTACCAAAAACGAACGCCAATATGCATTTGCGAATACAAGCCAAAATACATTGCGTGACTAAACTTGTTCAAACGCAAAAGGCTGAACTAATCCATAGTCCCCACGTATCTTTCTGTACCAAACAATGGCGGAGGCGCAGTTATGTTGTGATACCGAATTCGTTTTCTTGAATAAGTGTGTATTTTGTTTTAGTTTGTTAGAAAGGTAAGTAAGGTTGTTGGAAGTGGAAGTCGAAGTGCGATGGTTCCAAGGCATTAACTCTGGACACCCATGCGTTGATACAACATTTACAACGCCTGATCGATATGCTCCGTTGCTCGCCATATGTTTTAATTGTATTATTTGTTTATAAACTTGGCTCCAAGTTCAGAGTAGATGTGCAGGTAGTGGTTCTATTTTCATTCATGCTCAGTTGGAAAACTATTTTGTAAATTTTGTAAATTAAACGATTTACGAATTGACTTTTGTAATTTGGATCTGGAATGTGTCACGCGAAATTCGCTACTCAGCCTCGATGCTTTTCCCAATGGATTCGTCCCTGACTGATCAATATTGCAGGGCCGCTTTAATACAGACTATGTATTGTATGTTTTTTTTTATAATTGTTATGAAAAAGCTATTGTTAATCGATTTCACAACTTCTCTTTTAACCATCCAGGGTACACATTGCGGATACTACTGTTAGATTCCTTCTGTTGGATTGGTTGAGAAAAACTGACACATTTTAACTTAAATATGTATGTTAATCATTCATTGACTTACTGGAGATTCACGACACATGCTGCCAAACAGGTAACTGTTTCTTGTGCCAACTAAATTAACTGAAAATGTATCCCAGATATTTTAATGTCGGTACTGAATATAAAAGCTTCCCCCCGTAAGTTTGACCCTGATTGATTAAGATTAACTATTGTTAACATTATGGTTTTTTAATTTTAAATATTGTATAGTTATTTTAAAACCATTTTATAAAATAGTATTTATGGTACACATTGCAGGAAAAAACTAAGAGATATTTATTTAACAAAGAAATCATAATCATGATTTTCATGTCATAATAATTTACCGAACGGCACGTGCTGTCATCCAGGTAACTGTTCGATGTGCCAGTGCTAGTTCCTTGGATACATCCTAAGACAGCAACGTCAAAGCTCTGCTGGACATCACTCATCTTATGGACACAGAGAGCAGATGAGCCCTCATTTGAAAAGACCGCGTACAATAAGGCATCCGTAGTGTCGATATTCAGTGAGTCAGCTAGCTGGGATCCTGCTGGTCCGATATGAGCAGATTGAATCATATTGTGAGATTCACACTGCAGCTCTATCTCTGTATATGACTCGAATCTCATATCTAGTGAATTACGACACAGACGACCCAAGTACACACTGTTTTCTCTAGATATGAAATAGTACAGATAATTCTTGTAAGCAATAATATGTTTGAATACATTCTCAGTCAGGCGGGCAAATCGTTGTATTCCTCGCTCAAATGTCAGGTCTAAAACATTGCGCATTGAAATGAAGGAAGTTTCGAGACCACTAACCCCTGTGAATAAGTAAAAGTTCTCATTTGGAGTACCCTCACCATAATCTACATATTCAGCTCCCAGAACAACAGCTCCAACAGTAGGTAAATCTTCTGTTGTCACAACTGACTGGCCATTGGTTAAATCATACCTCATTACATCATGTGATATTTCAGTTGAGCTTCTTGTCTCACAGTAACCGTCACAGCCACCACAAGTGATGAGCGAATAGTTCTTTGGTGTTATCACGACGACAAGCAGTTTATTATCATTGACATTTTCATCATCTGGCGAAGGGCAGAGTCCAGTATCGACCGTGTGCTTGAGAGTTAGTTCCGAGTCGAGTTGGTAGAGCCTTTCCTGTGCTCCAACATAGACATCGCCAGTGATGTTGTTGATGGCGATGTGGTTGAATGGTAGGGTGGAGTCAGAGTCAGGAGGGGTAAAGGATGATACCAGGTAGGAGGAGAGAGGAGCTGATTGGATGGACCGAGGGTGGCATGATATGAGGATCAGAAAGAACAATAACGCTTCCATCTCCTTCCAAGCCATGCCTGTAGAGATTTACAGCACTGCAGGCTTCTATGTTCACCTAATCTGTAAAAATTAACAAGAAGATACATTAAGAATACAATGAATATAATTTATGAAATTAATGAATTTGTTTACCCCGGAAAGTCTCATCATCATCAATGCTGTTCTTCCTGAGGGACTTGCAATTAGCATTACCTCAACAATTGCCATGTATCCATGTAATGTCTTGCCAAAGGACATTAGTTCCGGGCAGGGATTCGAACTTACAAGCCTCGGATTGAGATAGTGAATGAACCAAGTAAATGAAGTCGATTAGACCTACCAATACTTTCAGGTACTTTAACAATCCTCAGGTACTGGTTCCATAAGTAAGTGTATACTAACCATAATCAATTATAAAATCATGTGCAATGAATGATCTGCGAGGTGGTATTTTCTTTCTTAGTTATCAATGAATAAACATCAGCACATGGCAGAAACGTTGATAAGAAGGACGTCATAACAAAAAAATACAATGTCACATTTCAAAAGGGCTGTCATTTTGAGTGACAATCCTTCAGCCAACCTTTAACTTTTTATTTTCCAGAAACCGGACAGTTGTCATGACGAGGATACTTATGTATCTTTAAGATTAACATTCATTTCTGTTCAACTCGGGTCATGTATTTACAAATATCTAGAAAATATTAATATACAGTGCGTCCCAGAAAAAACGAAACCGAGAAGTATCGATGTTTTATCATAACTTAATCACAACCATAATTAATGAATGATACATATTTAGAAAGCTTAGAGTCTCCTCTTTCAGTTGATGCTACTCAGATGATGCATATTTCACGCATGAGTGATTAAAAGTAATTTGAAGGAAGGAAACCAAAAAGACATTTGGCGGGCGGTATCTGAATTTCGAAGAAAAATTAACATTTCTAGAAAGTTGAGTTTCTGCCCTTTCATATGACACCTCAATCAGGAAAAATGAGCGAGGAATAACAAAGTTCTGTTTGTTTAAAATAGCCCTTACATGTTCATAATTTTAACAAACGAATTCGTTTTCACTGGGTGCCTGCCGTAGCAAAAAGCAGATTTGACAAAAGACTTAACTCCGTTTCGTTGACAATCAGCCATGCATGAAGACTCTCGTCTACGGCTGATTGTCAACGAAACGGAGTTAAGTCTTTTGTTAATTTCGTTTATTGATACGGCAGGCAGCCAGTGAAAACGAATTCGTTTAATAAAATTATGGAAATGCAAGCACTACTTTAAACAAACAGAACTTTGTCATTCCGCGCTCATTTTTCCTGATTGAGGTGTCATATGAAAGGGCAGAAACTCAACTTTCTAGAAATGTGAATTTTTCTTCGAAATTCAGATACCGCCCGCCAAATGTCTTTTTGATTTCCTTCCTTCAAATTGCTTTTAATCACTCATGCGTGAAATATGCATTCTCTAAGTAGCATCAACTGAAAGAGGAGACCCTAAGCTTTCCAAATATGTATCATTCATTAATTATGGTTGTGATTAACTTATGATAAAACATCGATACTTCTCGGTTTCGTTTTTTCTGGGACGCACTGTATAGTGAGTATCAAAAATGGTAAATCCAATTTTGGTAGATTCCCATCTAAAAACATTGATTTTATGCATTTGTATAGAAAATGTGACAACAACGCAGACTCAAGAAAAAGCTCATTTAAAAGCACAATGGCGATGTGAATTTGGGGATATATTCTTCATGAAAAAATCGACTAAAGCCTTCCAGTTTTGATGCGCTGTTGGAGACTAAAACGCATATGAAATGCTGCATTGGACAAGTGAACAGAGAGAAGAAGTTCATGAAATTAGCAGGCTGTTTGAAATTATTTAATGTTAATCTATGGATTGAAACAAGTTCCTATGAAAGTGCAGATAAATTGGATCACTTTAACCAATGAAACACCGAAACATGAAGCAGAATTTAACCTTTAAAATGATTACAGGCAACAGTGAGACATGCATTATGGTCTGACCCCCATTCCGTGCATCAGCCCAAACTTGGTACGAGATTTTGACAGCACTTTAAAAAGATCTTGGTGCTCAATCATCCGTGGCAGAAAACAATGTGAATAGGTCGACATTAGACCATAACATAATGCTCTTTAGGGAGAAAATTTACCCTAGGGTAAAGGTCGTGCTTTCCCCCTCCTTTTTCGCCTTTTCTCCCTTTTTCTTTTTCCCCTTCCCCCTTTCCCCCTTTTTTTTACCGGGAGGGGGGGGGGGGGTATAGTTGTATAGATGTACAGTTTCCTGCGTTCTGATTAGCCGGCTGGATAGACGTATAGTTGTGTAGTTGTACGGATAGTGGCATGCCTGGCCCGCCAGCGAAATTTGTTTTCCTACGAACTTTGAGCTCGCGAGGGGAACCTGCGCATGCGCACTCGCGAAGGAAACCAGCGCATGCGCACGTGGAATCCGGTAGGATGGCTAATAGGGTGATAGTTATTATACAAATCATTCGTTTGTCAACTCATCGCTAGCTCAATCGGTAAAGACAGCGTGATACTAATAAAACGTTGGAGTTGACGTGAGGGTTCAAATCTCAGTTTATTTAGTTTTTTGCCTGTATAAATAGTGAGGCAAAGCAATAGATAATCAAAGTCCAATTGTTTGTGACTCTTTGCATGCGTCAAGTATAACAGTTCGTATGTGCGCATGCGCCAGGTATAAAAGTTCGTAGGAAAAAAAAAATCGCGGCCCGCCAGCGTCTTATTTTTTCGTACCACGGCGAGCCCAGATTGAGCTCGCGAAGGGAACCTGCGCCTGCGCACTCGCGAAGGAAACCAGCGCATGCGCACGTGGAATCCGGTAGGGTGGTTAATAGGGTGATAGTAATTATACAAATCATTCTTTCATCAACTCATCGTTAGCTCAATCGGTAAAGACAGCGTGGTACTAATGGAACTTTGGAGTTGACGTGAGGGTTCAAATCTCAGTTTATTTAGTTTTTTTTTCTTTATAAATAGTGAGGCAAAGCAATAAATAATCAAAGTCCTATTGTTTGTGACCTCTTTGCAAGCTTTCCTAGCTTGTTCTGTGTGAAAATGAGTTCATATTGGAATTTGGGCTCGCCGTGGTACGAAAAAATAAGACGCGGCCCGCCATATACCCCGCCGTATTTATCTCGACTAGCTCTTAACACGACCTTTACCCTAGGGTAACCTTTCTCCGTCTGAACAAGAATATTGATAATGAACTTTTAATCAAAAGCTACAAAAAGTGTTTACACTTTTTTTCTGGTACGCGCTTACGCACTGTAGTGCGATGATTTTCATCATTTGCAGAAAATGTGAAAGTAATTTCATTATCCAAATATCAATGGTCATTAAATACTCACCCTTAGTGCGTGTTTCAACAGAAGGCAAATGTCCAGTAGAATCGGCAATTATCAGCAATCTGATGACGAGGTTTGGTCATATGTCGACCTGCATCAGTTACTGAAAATGCTTCGATTAAAGTTACAGTACTTCCGCTTTTAGAATGTACCATTCCTTTACAGTAAGCGTTTTTATCTTTATCATAATTATACAGGAGCAGTATTTGAATAAGAATTCCTATTTTTCTGTTCATTTGATTGAGAGGTAACTTATCCATGTTGGCATAAAATGATATGCGTGTAATTTAATAATGGGTAAGTTGATAAAATACAAACCCACTTTTCATTTTCCCCACACCGTAATGGAATGAGCCCCATTATACAAACTTCATATCTAAATAGAGAGATTTATGGTAACTATTAATATGCAACACCTGTGATATACCTTGTTAGTCTGACATTAATATGTAATCTATTCCACAATTCACTGCACACAAAACACAATGAAAATTGACCTTGTGTCGTTGTAAATTTTGGAAGACGTAATTGCCCACCTTCTTTTTGTCTTGTGGAGTAGCTATGCTCTTTAATGTCACAGTACTGAGAAATGTTATATATTAAGCAGATCAAACATGAAAATGGAAATTGATAAACATGCATATTATATACATATTATCATAGGTCCACACAAAACAAAAGACCCTCATTAGTTAAACATATTCAACTGAAAATGAAATTTTAGTCATTTTGTGTGTTAAAACAAATAGGAAAATTATATGACACTACATCACAGTGATATAACCGATTGAGCCAATTTGAAGTGCCAATTGGTATAGTGATGACAACTTTCAAAAATTCAAATTCTGCCTTGTTCGATTTCATTTCAGCTTTCAATGATATGCTTCTCTAGTTGTAAAGCTCTCTTTTAAAGTAGTTGTCTTTTAAGGTTGGATTTTCCTTTAAATGTAGTCTGCAAAAGTTCAGGGCAGCGATCAACAACACCGTTGAATAGGTATAGAAAATTATCACAGATGAGTGAATAACTATTGGCATGATCTGAAGTCAAATTCCTCCATCGTGGGAAAAAATGGCGGTTCTGACGTCGTTAAACAAAATTTAACATCGATTCATGTGACCCTTGGAACCATAACGTGGGTTGTATTGTCTCCTCTCCCTGTGATCAGACATGTGATTGTATGTTTATATAGCCTCCAGTTTCAGGAATGCTGTATGCTATGCATAAATTATATATTTATATTTGTACAGGTGATGGTAAATAATATTTTGTAAAGTGATTTGTTCTATTCATCATTTACGCCTTGATAGACCTCCATGATGATATCTTAGCTCGCTCTTTGTGATAATAGACCGGAAGAATTGTGACATTATTTTGTCCATTTAATTCATTTTTTGTTATAGCGGTCGGTTGCTTGCCTTAGCTTTTAAATATGCATATCTATTTCTTGTTGTTTTGTCTAACAAGATTTTCTATATTTATGCTTGATTCAGAGAATTTTGAATAGGGACGAGCAGGAAGTCACAGAACAAAATATTTTAGAGGAGGTTTTATATCGTCGGAAAAGTAACCCAACAACTTAACGCATCAAATGTTGGGAGAATCGGTAAACGTGCCATATCTCAAAATGAGGAAAGGAACTTGTATGTTTGGAATAATAAACCGTATGTTTACGCGAAAGCCTCATTCTCATTCACACATTGTTCAACTTCTTTTTTTTCCACTTTGGTACATTGTATTATTGCCTAACATTGTTAATTTTTTTCCTTCTCAATCATGATACAGTCTATGACTTTGTATACATGCTGCATAACATTTCCACGTTAGAAAATGCATGGCTATGATTGAGAGCCCTGTCACCCCAACAAGACCGATGCCAGACCGACAGTAGACCGATCAAACTATTATATGACCACCCTCCAATGACCAAAGATAGTTTCCAGGCACAAACCCATGTTATTCGTAATGCGTAACTATATCTGCACTGATAGACTAAGCTGAGAGCAAAATACATTGACTCTGTACTTAAAGCTTATCTGCCATAGTTTACAGGAGGGATTAGACCGCCCTGCAAGGTCACTGGACAGGTGGTTATCTCATCAACTCAGCTCTCAGTTAACATAAGAAAAAGAGGATCATGGGGGACCAATGATCACCGATTAGGTATTGTTTGTTAGATAGAGGGCGCAAGTAGCTACAAGTAGTGCAGTGGGCCTTTAAGGTGTTGCGGACAAAGCCAATAAATGACAGAGCTAGGCCCTGCTCTGCTGAAAGCTTTTAAAAATGGTGTTAAAATGTCAAATAAGGTTCAGTGCTTACAGACTAGGGTAAGAATCGGTCGGTATGGAGGTCGGGTTTTGAGATGTGTACCCCACTTACATCGATGGGACCGAAAAGAGACCGTACCCAAAATTACATTTAACCGAATGGCAAATAATAGGTCGATACGGAGGTTGCTATAAAGCGGTTTAACCGAGTTATAAGAACTGGGGTATGAGCATAGTTTTGTTCATTTTTGCCCCCGGAAATTTGAAAATCGCGGAGACCGATATTTTCGCTCAGTGGGGAGGGGGGTGGGGGGGGGGTGGGGGGGGGGGGGTGAACACTAACTTACAATTTATATAATCTTTTTTTTTAATTTAACCAACAACAAAAAAAGTTCAGGGGGCCGGGCCGGCGGCCCCCCCCCCCCCCCCCCCCCCCCCCCCCCCGTGGATCCACACCTTGGCGGAGCGTTTTTCAAAATAGGGAGAGGGCACCAATAAAAAAGGGCACTTTCTGGAAAAAGGGGCTCCTACAAAGGGAAACATCAACAAAACCTACACCATTTTTAAAACATGGGTATATACCCCTAAATTTTCATGATTGTGATTACACTACCAGGATGATATCAATATTTGTTTCTTTCTTTACGTGGTATGAGATACTGCTTAATTAAGCAATATACTTTGCAGTTAGATGTGATGGTCGGAATATTAATTTCCCAAGCGAGCGAAGCGAGCGAGTAAAAATTTTAAGATTTGTGCGGTCCCAGTGCAAAAAAAATGCATCTTATAAAGAAGACCTCCCCAATACCCTGATGACTATTAAGCACAATCTAATGAAGAAAGAATGAAAAGTTCTTTATAAGTAACATAATTATAACATCGGTAAATGCGAGCGGGCGTAGCGAGCGAGCTCTAGGGAAAAAAGGGCTCTAAGACGCCTTTAATTATGGGTGCACGTTATGGCGGAAGGAAAAGAAGGCATCTATCAAAAGGGAAAAGGACAGTTATTAGAAAAAAAAAGGTGCTCATGTCAAGTGTCCCTTTTCAGGTGCAAGAAATGCCATTTTCACCTCTGAAGAGTTATCATAGCCTTCAGAGGTGAAAATGGCACTTCTTGCACCTGAAAAGGGACACTCAACAAAAATGAAAAGAGGCACTTGTGAGAATGTAAATAGGGAATCTGTTGGAGGAGAAGGGCACCTATAAGATTTTGAAAGAGGCATTTATCAGATGTTAAAAGGGGCATTTTGTGGGGACCTGAAAAAGTGGGTGGCACAGTGCCCCCCCCCCCCCCCGGGATGATGGGCAAATATAAGAGGGAAAAATCCGGAAAGTCACGTCATTTTAATTTTGTCTATTGTTTTTGTTCCCCTTGTTTATTTATTTGTTTGTTTATTGCTTTTCTTTTTATTTGATATTTGTGTTTTTTTAACAACAATAGTACCAAAAAAAAAAACAATCGGACACTTATATCTCAAAGATGAGGTAAGATCTTAGGGCTGAGTTGGAATTAATATTTGTTATGCAATATTGTTCTCCCCCTCCCACTCTCCATCTCTCTCTCTCTCTCTCTCTCCCCCTCCTAACATATCCATCTCTTCATTATCTCTTTTATCTTATTCAAATTGACGCAGTTGGAGAACCTTTGAAAATACTGCAATACCTAATTGAAACATAACATCGTCTAAAATAGCATAGCGTTAGTTTTGTATATTATATAGGCTACCTCTGGTAGATACCATCCCTTCTTTGCCTACATTATTCTACAGTCATCAGGTAATCTACTATTCATTTGATCGTAATTTATGGGATGAATTTTCATCTGAATATAGAACGGTTATTCACAAAAAATACAGAATATATTACTGTCATGATTTTTATAACGTTTTAGTCGCACGGAAGTCGAAATCGGTAATTGCCTTTCAGGTGCCACCATAATCATGTTCATATTACTCCATCGGTCTGATGATGCTGTAGGTGTGGCGTTTCATTCATGCATGCATTCGTTCGTTCGTCCAAGTTCGTTCATTCATTCATGGAGATTAAAAGAAATATGGTTTGCGGTAAAGGTGTCAAATTTCACATGATTATTATTAAAAGATGCACTATATATGAATACATCATACAAACATAATATTTTATTCCTTAGAAGAAAATATACATCCCAATATACATTTTTAACACTCTGGCATCGAATAGGTTATTGGCCGAAACGCAATGGAGAAAATGTTTAGAAATTATTTTCGTTGTATTCAAATATGAGTAAGTTGTTGCTAATGTGTTACACAAAAAAACTTTGAAAGCTGACCATTTCTATGATATACAGAGCATAATCCTCCCAATCACTTCTCTAGGAAATGAAATTCTAAGATATTTTCCGACTACTTTCTTTACTCCAATATGTCATACAGTTATTGTATCATCGTTGGGCACGTGCGGTACTTGTCAGTCTGTGCCTATGTCATCATGTCAATCTATGATGTTAGAGGATGGTGAAGCAGTTCACCTTAACCCCAAAGTTTTGCCAACCGATCTATCAAGGTTGTTAGTTCGGCTCTCGGATTTAGGGGTTAAAAAAGATGTCCAAGAATTGTCTTGTTCCGAACCAGGTAAGAAAGGTTTCAGATTCAATTTCAAGTAAATGAACATGGAAATTAAATCACTTCCGGATTAAGACATTACCGAATACATACCATTGTTAAGGAAGACCTCTCGCGGCAGGAAAAGGGCAACCCTTCGGTTTACAACACGAAGGCCGTGAGAGGTACGTCCTAGGGACTTTAAAATTTGCCCGTCGACATAGTGGACTGCTACATGTGACGTCCTTTTAAGGCACTGGCAGTGGGCAGTGCCTTGAAAGGACGTCTACCGTAGCAGTCCACTATATCGACGTGCAAATCTTAAAGTTCCTATTGTCAATTGTAGTCACAGCATTCTTGCGGCAGCTAACGAAACGTTTGATCAATATAATAAAATGGTTGTATTTGATCGACTTGTTCCTTATAAAAAAAAACATTCATGAATATCACATTGAAAACGAGTATTGTTAAGAGTAGTCTACTTTTATTATTAAACCAGCAAATTTGACCGATAGCTTTGATAGTTACCACATGAGTTTTGTTCATTCCATCATTTATCATTTATGAAATATGTAGTTTCAATATTTTCTTTGGACGGTTATCTAAAAAAAATTAGGAAACACTTGATAGTCCTGAATATCGTTACTGTTGGGAAATATATTTTCAAGAATGTATGGTTGTATTCTAGCCTTTTTTCTGTTTAATTTAAGTTGCAAAATGTGAACAATACTGCGTCACCAAACATTTAACGAAATGCGCTAAAACAGCATTCTCAGTAAGAGCTATGGCTTGCCAATTCTGTGGTTCACTGCATCTCAAAATAACTAAATTATTCAATATAAGCACGTGAGAGGTCGGGTCTTTTGTCTGGTTGTAATTTAATATCTCTAACTATTTTAGCTTGTCATTGTAATCCTTGTCTTCATGGAGGTACTTGTGCGAAGACCGAAACAGGATTTAACTGCATCTGCTTAGATGGCTATCTTGGTGACAGGTGCGAGTATGGTAAGGGAGAGGGATGAGTACAATATATGAGGTTGTTAAGCCCCACCGTACTACTTGTAGCTACTTGCTCCCTCTATATAGAAAACAGTGCCTACTAACTAACGGTGACCATTGCTCCCCCATGATCCTATTTTTCTTATGTTAATTGAGAGCTGAGTTGATGAGATAACCACCTGTCAGTGAACACCCTTGGTGGTCCAATCCCTCTTAGCCAAACTAGTACAGACGGCCTTTATACATGAGGTATACGTACGAGGTATGTTAGGGTTTGTATATGGACAGCGAGAGGCTTAAAATGGTAAATACGATGTGTGCGCACGCGTGTGCGTGTGTTCGGGTGAATGTGTGTGCGTGTGTAGGGGTGGGTGCACACGCGTACCATACCCCGCAATTCAACCATCAAACTATGATTTTACCTTAGGCTCCTTCATATCCCGTTTTCAAATCTAATTATTCCTCATTTTACAAGTAACCACAAGCAAACGAAAGCGATATTATATATATTTCACGTACTTTTTAAATGAAATACCAGCGCATTATTTTTATCATTATCATTAATCAAACCTTGATCGATTCATAAAGTGCAGCTACTAAATAGATTTTCTTTGATGCGCGTTGATGATAAAAAAATCCTAACAGAGCTAGTTTACTTTACAAAGCTGACAATGTGTAACATGGAATGTGACATGCAAAATATGAAAGTATTGAATAGCGAACCTTGAAATTCATTTTTTGTTTCCACAAATATTTCTTGACTGGTATTTGAATTCTACAGATGCGTTCATCCTTACTATAAAACTTCTTAGAGGGAACCAACATGAAGGTCGAATGGCTTTCATAACTCGCCCCCATCCTACCAAGTGCATGCTGGTTCACCAGGAACAATGGAACAGTATCGAAAATAATATCGCTAGTGATATTCGTTTGTCTCGCAATGTGGTCAATAAGGAATCTAAAAGATCACGACGTTTCGTATGCTACTGCGATACTTCGTCAGGTGATAAAAACTGATGAAGTATCGCAGTAGCATACGAAACGTCGTGATCTTTTAGATTCCTTATTGACCACATTGCGAGACAAACGAATATCACTAGCGATATTATTTTCGATACTATATCCGCAATGAGTAATATATTTAGCATTAATGGAACAGTAACTCATCTGATCTGGTGTGCCGATATCTGAGATTTGAAGGTATATTTTTAATTGATGATAATTTGTTTCTCAAAATTGATTTCCGCTTTGTCATCTTCTTGGAAGCACTTACAAGTTTAGTTTTGGCTTTTAGCCATCATGCTATAAAAGCCCCCCTCCCCCCTCCCCCACAAAAAAGGGTGGATGAAGGGTCCTCTACCATTCCAGATCACTCCGTATCGTACATTCAGTCCTCCTCAATTCCAAAGCATCCTGTACCATTCCGTAACTGACCTTTAGTCCTTCTCAAATCACAAACATCCCCTACCATGCATTCCAGTTCATTCTGTATCATCTGAGATGTTAATCGTCTTTCAATTCCTTTCATGGGTCGGTTTACCTAACATTCTTTATCTTCATTAAAACAAAATATATAAAACCAATCTTTTCTGATAAAATATGGACATAGTATGGTTTTGCAAGCAAATAAGATAATACCAAAACTCTGAAAAAACAAATTTAGGCTCGAGTTCACAGTCGCGCTCATACGACAGATACCATTTCTTGGGATTAAAATTGTCCAATTTACTGCCCTTTTTTTTAATTCATTAAAAAAAATATTAACATTTTTTAGTATCTTCTCTAATTTTCGAACATGTAAATATTACAGATTGTATCACACACACACACACGCACACACAGTGTTCCACGGCAAAGTGAACTCGATTCACATAACAAAATGATATCAAGATGATAAAAGTTGTGTGGGGCAACAATTACATGGTTTATTTGTCAGTACATCAGAACTTGGAACAATTTGTATCACAACCACCATTTACAAATGTGTTGTGTCAATCTTTATGAGTTTTATACATACTCCAAACATTACAAAACAGGGTATATGTTAGCTTCAGTACACACTGATTTAATAACAAACAAAAATCAAAGAACTTCAATTCACTTGACATGGAAATGTAATCGATCTATGCATGAATTCTCCCCAAAGTCTGCAGACTACGGGTGAAAGAAAGAAATCTTCAAAATGAAAGTGAGTATAAAGAATTGCTTGGAAAGCACTCTGTTTAAAAGATGAAAATGTAAAAATCAAGCTCGTCTATACATGAGCGTCTATTGTCATTTGTTTTAAAATTAAAATCAGTTAAATTGAAACTGGCTAAGAAAGTCATAAAAACAATACACCGCTAACTTACATTGCTATTTAATTCATGGCAAGATTACCGTAATCTACTTCGTTACAATTAAGCTGAAAGGATTCCTTTTAAACTACTGACTATTTATTTGCAGCTAATTATTTATGTCGTTATGATACATGTATAATGAAAAGATTTTCCCTTGAATAAAACAAGTGATAGTTGCTAAAATTCACACTTATACACAGCTTGCATTTCTTATCTGTACAGAGTTTCAAACACCTACAATAACTAAACAGCAACCTAGCCAGGCTTGAAAGGTGCCTTGTTGCCTGCCACCCACAACAACACTACAACTATCACAACTAACAACTTCTTTGCACTTATGACCTCATCCACCACATGGCCCAAAAGAATCCTTTCTGGCCAATAATATCTTGTAATTTTCTCTCCTTAACGAGTAGAATGCATTTACATAATCCGCAGAAGCAAATTATACAGAATTATTACATAATAGCAATTGTGGGCAAAACCACACCGATAAAAAAAAAAGTGTGATACATGATGATAAGATATGGCAGGAAAAAATTTTATTAAAGCAAGATTTTACAGACTATATCTAAATTTACAATATCTAAACATTTCTTTTCCAATTTAAATAAGAGCTATCCAATACGCAGGCTTTATTTTAATAATATGAATTGACAAATAAAAAAACCTGATATATAAACAACTTGCCCATCACTACATCAATATCTGTCAATGCTTCGTCTGTCCAACAAACATTCATTCAATCTTCCATTTATTGAAATAAGAATGTCTATTATGATTCCATCCAAATAGTACAATTATCATCTTCAAATTCTCAATTCCTACACATGAGAATAGGTCAATTTCTTTGACTATTATACAAACTCTAACTGTCATGTTTTGATCCTACGTTAATAACATCTCGCACTAATTTCCTCAGATTTGCAATAATTTACGTCGCGAGAGTTGGCAGTACATGCAACCTGTCTTTTTGTTTTGTTGCCCCAAGGCGACATCCAAAAGACAACTAGTACTGATTCATTTCATTCAGGGATTTCATTATTAAAACATTGGGAATAATCAACACCTATACGAATCATAGGTATGTGTCCTTAATGCATGATATCCATGAACTGAATAGGACTGGTTAAAAAATTACCCACTACCCAACTACCTGGCAATGATATCATACACAAACAAATCTCTTATAGAACTAAGAATATATAAAGAAAAAAATGATAATGATTAGAATATCTAATTATAAATCGATCAAATTAAAGTCTTAAAGACATATGAAGAAAGAAAAAAAAACATATACTTAAGGATAAATTTCAGTCAAATCATGTACAGGTACAATCAAATTACATTAGATTTTTGGTAAAACATATTTCGTGCAAAATATTCACAAAATCCTAGGAAATAAATCAAGGTTACCCTAAAGATTGTCCTATTATATTAAACTCGCTTATCAAATTCTAACTTGGCATTTAGACTTGGCACTGTAATGTATTTTGTATACAGTATAGGCCCAAAACAAGGTTATACTACACTATACTATATGTATATCTTTGCACAAAGCCTTCTTAATTAGTCTAAGCATACACTGATGTACTGGCTCTTTTCAATTACAGTCAAACCTGTCCATAAAGGTTACCCTAGGAAAACAGAACAAAAGTTGCAACTGTAGACATGTGGCCTTTCCAGACAGGTTCTACAACACACATTTCTTTCTCGACGGAGACGAAATTCCTGGCGACTATAGACAGGTGGCCACTAAGACAGGTTTGACTGTATGTTGGCATTAAAGATATAAATCTGAAATCATTTAAGAGGATCATATTTATTGAGACTGCTTACCTACAACACCTTAGTCAGCAGAAAAAAGAATACAAAAAGAGTATAAGCTTAGATATATATTTTTCTATTAATCTTTAAAGTGAGTGAATGAATATCACAAAATGGCAGAAATGGTGCTATATATACAGGCAAATATGAAGCAATGTTCACAAACCAACCAATTTCATCAGTTTATTTCAAATTCGACTTTCAAAAACGGCTTTAAAATCATCAATAAAGTGACAAAATATGACAAACTTGCATCTCCTTTCCTTTGTGCTTTCCTTTCACCCGACACATCCCAATCCTAAATTTAATTTTTACTTTCATCATGTTCACACTGTAGTGCCTAAATGGTTAAAAACGTTTGATTTGCTCTCTATGCCATACATTTTTGTTTGGTGATAGGTTTTTATGTTCATATGTCAGTAGAAAAAAATGGTACCAATACACAACATGTGACAACTACGTCTGAAATTGAAAAATTGTTTGAATATATTTTACAAAGAGTACCTTATTACATGATGATAGATTGACAGTGATGTTAATACATTAAAATTTCTTTTCACCTTTTTCCCGATTCCCCTTACCAGAATACAATATCTTGCTTGTTCAATGACAGTGTTTCTTCATAAACCATTTTGTAGATGACTTGATGTACATACACGATTCTCAACTGGATAATTAAAATCCGACGATTCTTCCTATTTCAGTTCTAAACATTGCAACTAAGTCTACGAGCAAGAATGCATTTGTAATAGACCTTATCTCAAAAAGGTATACAGGATATATTGTTTCTTAAAAATTGTAAAAACAACTATTATTTAGATCTTTTCTAGATGCACTGAAGCTTTAACCATCTAAATCTAAAGGTTAGACTAGACTACAGCTCTACTTAATCTCACTTTGTTATCAAGACTAGGGTTACATTGTACATCTTTATAATTTTTGTTTCTTTTTGGTCTGTATTTTGTATTTTCATAGGACTTTTTACAGTCAATATTCTTTAAATATGTAATTGTTTTCAGTCTGAGAATAGATCATCCTCTTAAACAAACATCACCTACTGAATTAAATACTGTTTTCAATTCTAGATCAAGATATAATTAGGCTCAGTTAAATCCAGACTGTTTTTTTTATTAAAACTATGTGGAGATTATAGTCAAGTTCCCCTTCCAAATAATCTGATAGTGACATTGGGAACCTTATGACATAGACTACTTATATAGGAAGCTGTGGCTATGTAGAATTACAGAGATTAGATTAGTGTGGATTGGATAAGTGTGGATTAGCTTAATCCTGAGCTGGTTGAGCCTCCTCTTCCACATCTCCGTTAATCTCCTCTCCTTCTTTCTGGATGACGATACGGGTGACCTGGAAGTCAGGGTTCTGAAGCTGCTCCTCGGCTAGAGTCTCCGCTAACAGCTAATTAAAAAATTGAAAATGAGATAAACAGAAGAATAGCAAGATTAGGAGGGAATTCCAGGAAGAAAATTGGGATATTGACTCTTGAGAGCCACAAGTACATGTACATTACTCATAGGTCCACATTACTCATAGGTCCATATGGACTCATAGGTCCATATTTTTTATAATTTGGTTAAACCAGGGGCCCCATTTCATAAAACTTGTTATCTATAACAACTGCTAAATTTCTATGATAAATTTGCTCTCAGCCAATCAGATGCCATGATTTCAGTAGCTTATAACAGTAGCTTGTAAATTGTTATTGATATTAGGGTAGGTTTTATGAAACAGGGTCTAAACCCTGGTTCGAAGATCACGGTTAACAAAGGTAAACCTAGATCTCAGACTGCCATCTTTTGTTAAACCTGGGCCCCATTTCACAAAACTTGTCATCAGTGACAAATAACAGTCCTTGTTATAAGCTACTGAAATCATTGCTTTTAATTGATTATCAGCAGATTTGTCACTGATTTTTGTAATTTGTCATTGAAAAAAAGGCTTGGTGAAACAGGTCCCAGGTTTTGAATAAAAGTTTAAGCCCGGCATACAGGCCGCAAACTGTAACAGAGAGTCAATGTCTTTTTTGGCTCTGAAAAGATAATATCATAAACCAGAAATCAATCACAACCATGCAGATTAAAGGTGGATTAAATTAGATCTTTTCTAATTACCATATTTCAAGAGAAATATTGATAAAATTGAAGTTGCTAAATCTGTGGAGGATACAAATAAAGTACTTCCAGGCTGTGATCGTCAACATTTTTTCCTCCTAGAACATTTTAAGTTTGAGTTTATTGATTTAACATAGATATGATATGGGAATTGACAAAAGAATGGTGACCTCTTCATGTCATGGTACAACTTGTCTTTGCCGAAGCAAGCAGAATTTCATCACTGAAAAATGGAAGCACAGCCAAATTAAAAAATGCATGTATTTAATATGTTCTGGCTCTGAACAGATTTACTATTTCTCATCGAAAGAAACTCATCATAGGTTTGGTTGTGACTTGTGAGATAAGTTATGTAAGCTGAATGTAAGCAAGATGGCGATAATTCAAAACACAAACACACATACATGCTAGCTACAGGCAAGACATTACAATACAAACACATTATGCATAAAAGTCATCCTATCATTCAAAAATGTCTCCTCGCACGATACATGTAACTTGCAAAAGCTGCCAGTAACACACAATGGTGCCGGAATGCTATTATGGGAAATTGGTTTTCTATGCTTCCAAAACAACATTTGGTCCACAGAAAGTGACCAAGGATATTGCAAATATCTTGAATAAATTTGCAGGATTGTGCAGGTTTTAAGTCCTAATGTGAGGAAGCCTTTAAGCTTTCAACAACAAAAAACCTTGATTAATTCTGCATTTGATGCTATTATTTTTGTATATAACTGAATTAGTCATTATAAATTTGCAGATGCATTTACTTTCAATGTTACTAAACACGAAAGTTAACCTCATTAACAAGTAGAAATATCATAACCCCAAATGCATGACTGCAAAAGATTCATACTTTTGATCACAATGCAAGAATAAGAACAATTGCAGTTGATGTTAAAACTCCCTTCATGAATCTTGAACTTTGTAAACCAGTAACACATCAATTCACATTCAATGAATCCCAGAATCTGATATTAAATCTAATCTCAAATCACAACAAGGCAATACTTCAAATATAACTCCAAATCAGCCATGCCTAGGTCCCACCAAAACCTTTTCATTTCAATATCAGTTCAATGCATGCGTTTCCCACTACCCTACCATGCCTTCTTGGTGTGGTTTGAAATATGCGTTTTAATTTCAATGTCACTTCAATTCCATCTCAATGGTGGTTCGATGTGGTGAAAAAAAAGTGGAAATGCAGCAGGAGATAAGAAAATGTTAACCTGTCCTAACTTTTCTAGGGCCTTTGTGTTGTTGATCCGTTTCCCCTTATACATGTATACACATGGGAGATGCAGCATAGCTATATCAATGTCTCTTGGGATCCAATTCAAAATATAAATTCCTGGATCAATGTCGGCTCGTTTCTCCGGTTTTCGCATCGAAATTGAATTGCATGGGCTCAAAGCATTGGTGTGATCTAGGCATAACATTCAAGGGTTTTTTTTTCAAGTTATCTCCGGGTATATGTATTCCCCTGTTTATTCTTTATCACAAATATTCATGCATGAACACTCCCTATGATTCTTCAGTTTTCAAAATTCTACATCCCTCACACACTACGTCTTCAGGAGAGTTTGAGATAAAATATTTTCCTAGAAAAAATCTGCTCACTTACAAAATGAAAACCTTGACACACACATGCATTCTAATCATATTTCCTAAATCATTAGCAGAACAAATTTCTACTTTTCCTTGGAAGTTCTATAAAAAGTTTTTGTTTTGTTGTGAGCTATATTGTTATTTGTACATATAATGTGCTATAACAGTTTTGTCAACAAGTCTTGTGTTGCATTATCAGCAAAACACAGTAGGAATCAGCTCACATGGCTATCTAACTTCATCTTGACTTGCATTATTTGATAATTCGTTTCTTACTTCATTTTTAGATAAAGTTTTTTTTTTAAATGGGTGAACGGTACACACAGACACATCAAACCAAATCGTCTGTTAAGAGCCAGAAGGGTGCAAACTCTTTAGTAAATGAGTAAACACTGTCCTGGCTCGTAATAAAACAACATCGGCAAGAAAATGGATTTAAAAAACTTACTCTAGCACTTCATCAATACACTGGTAGAGATTGCAACTCCCAAATATTAACGATTCTATCAAGTTATCTTAGGTTATTCCACGCTATAAAATATTAGACATACATCAATTTTGTGCCACTTACAAAATGCAGTTACATGTACATGGTATACAGGCACAATGTTTCCTCATTCACTGAAGGGTTTATAACAGTACCTACCTTTAAAGGCTATAAATCCATATCATATTATGGCTTGGGTTGATAATTTTGATTTTTTTTTTTTTTTTTTTTAAATTCTTGGAATCCTTTTCATTGGATAATCAAGTGTTGAGTGATGGAAGGATTTAATTCACATACATCAAGCATTAAACGTGGTAACGTGGCAAATTCACAATATTATTTAAATTTGATTTCTTTCACTTTAACAATTGTACCAAGTATTTTTCACGTCCTGATAGATAACTTTTAGTTGGAAATATTATAGGATATATTGATAGCATTGGAAGAAAAATATTAACATTACCAATTTGTAGATGAGAAGAGAAGATGCACACAACACATTAATCCTCATGTAACTCACCATCCTTGATAGATTAGAATGAAATATAAACACGATTTCTGTCATTTGCAAAATGCAGTCAGTCACAGGCACTTAAATTTCTCCTCATTCTCTATGTCTTCTTCTACACTAGACCTGTAGAGAAATCACTATCAAAATGCACTCAGGCAGTGTATCTAGGCAATGTACACTATTATTATTACTCAAGTCAGGCTCTTACTACCTTTTAGCGCTGATATCGCCGTCCAGAGGTCAACTTTCTAGACCTCTGTATCTGTATCGGCAGGGGCCTGAATTAAAACACACAGTATACAAGATGAAATCAAGACCCCACTGCTAAGGACTCATTTGCTGACAGCCAAAAGGAGACAAACTCATGTAATGCCCTTCTGCCTCTCATGACGTAAGTTACCAGTATACAAATAATACACTAATTTTTACTAATGACCGGTCATTAGCGTTTTATAATGACTGGTCATTATCAAAATTACCAATTGTTTGATTAAGATCCACGTCATCTTATAATGTAGAATAATTTAGGCAATGAAATAGTCATAATGCAGGCTCCTTCTAGCATCGATATTTATTATCTACACAGACCTCTGAAACATTATGGCCTGTATGGGCCTGTTTCATAACACCTAGTACAAGGTTTAAATCGCGACCGTGCTGCTAACATTCTTGTTACCCGTAAACGAACACTTTCGAAAACACGACTCACTTGCAGCTTTTCCGCGAGGTACAGATTTGCGAAAGATACATGCCACATAAATACACGGAGCGCCGCACAAATCTTTTACAATTTGCCAAGAGCTTCCAGCTAAAAAGTTTCTGGTATTAGAAGAAGCCACTCCAAATAGTGTTTCAAAGTCTTTGGTACAACAATGTCTACATGCCTACATCTCGAGTTCTGGTGCTGACACATTTTTCTTCCATAAAGGGATAAAAGAAACAGAAAAAAGGTCATTTTCCAATTTTTCAAGCCTTCAGCAACTTCCCAATTTTTGTCCCCCTCAGAATTTGTGTTGATACCCCTAAGTACATTTCCCAACAAAAGCAATTACATTGAATAATAGTGGAGAGAAATTAGCAAAGACAGAAATGTTAATAACATTGCCATAAAATTCATTGTTCTATATATTGTGCTACAGTTAGTGTATGCAGTAAACAGCAGGTTCCGTAATTTTATTAACCTTGCTGCTTCTAACAGCCCCACAGTATAAATAACTTAGAAGGAGAAGAAAAAAAGAAAAAAAAGACCCAAGATTCTCTTTCAGAAAACTTAAGCAAGAGTGCACAAATCAGAGCTTATAATGCTACGCTGCCATATTTGAATGTTTTTATAAACCCTTTGCATACCAATTGAAAATGTTCAAGTTTCTAATAGTTTTTTATATGCGTTTAAGAAGAAGATAATGTTGAATTTCTAAGTTAAAACTAAAATCCTTAATTTAATCAACTTTTGTGCAGAGATCTTTTTTCCAATTGCTTGAACAAAACTGTAAATTTCACTCAAAATGCATACCCTACTGCTCACTCTAATTAAGTAGACATATTTTTCAATCAGCCTAGACACTTACTGAATATATAGATCATGTTAGGGGTGCAGGGAAGATCAATTTCACTACATTATTGCTTCTTTTTTTGTACTCTATCCTGATGGCCTTGGATTAATTTAGCCAATCGTAGTCACATATCCCCCCCCCCCCCCCCCACCAAAATAAAAAGCTAAATGTATATCTAAGAAGCTGGACAATTACCATAATAATAAAGATAATTAAACAAAATGATTGAATTATAACCTTTATTTAGCTTCTATCATTCCTTCGTGGATGTTTATTAGTGATCGGTTTCAATTGCATGAATTACATGCGTAAACGCTATTAAGTAGAAACACTAAGTATAAACACATTCATGTAGATTATACATGTACATGGAGATTAAGTATATGCATGTAGATAAGTATATTATGCACTCTATTAAAATGACTATCATAGTTTCATAATTACATAAATGAACAATGTACAATGCTTTATGTAGCACTAATTGGTATAGGTTGCAATGGAAATTTCATAAAAGCACTTTGGATAATTTTGTGAGGTCATTTTGGTATTTGGGGGCAGTGTTTTCCCAACACCTACATGTATGCAGTTTAATACAGTGGTGCACTCAATGCAATTTATACATGTAATCATTGGTAAAGAGAGAAGCAAGCTTTCTTTGTGGTATATTTCTTCTAGATTAAACACTGCACCTGATCTAGCCAGTAATTGAGATAACGAGAATTTAACTTTGTTTACAAGTGAAAACTATCTTCTTTAAACTTAAAATAGGTAATCCCTTTTGTAAATGGGCAGCAAATCAGTCTCTTTTTTGAACTACATATGGAAGATTCACCTTTGATGAAATCTATAGAATAAATAGGCAGATCAATTATTCATAATAATGCTCCAAAATTACGGGTCAACGGGTTAAATTTGCCAGTTATGGTTACAGCATAACATGATCGGTGGTGAGCCGTGCATAATTAATGGCAAGTCATTGTGAATATACGTACTCCACATAAGATGATGTCACCAAGTTGCTAGCTAGTTATTAGGTCGATAACTTCCGATTCTCAAAGCATTCGATTTTGAGTTTTCAGAGAGTTTTTTTTCCTCCAACAGACACTAAAATACCACATAACTGATTTTACTGTAATTTATGGCCTATAAGCTTTCTGTTGATATATAATTCATCTATTTCGTTTTTCACTTCCGACAGGGTCTTTGACAAAAGCCTTAACCCAGTGTCAGGTCTAACTTTGAGTAGAAAACAAGCCCATGGGTCTAAGAGGACTATCGGTAGGAGAGATGAGGAATGGGGAGGGGATGGAGGGGGGATTGGAAGGATGGAGGATGCATAGCAACAAGGAGTAAGCCTAGAATGAAGATGATGATGATGAATGACTTACAGCTCGTACTTGGGCATCCGTCATCTCCTGAGAAAGAAGCAAAAACATCTAAACTCACGAAAACTGTGTTTCCTTACTAATATTATCTTATTTAAGACTTTCACTGGAACGCCTGGTTGTTTCTTTCTCAATAATCTCTCCACTAACCTTCTTAACATACATGTATATAGAATATCTTATTGTTAGTATTCAGCCATCCTGCTTTCAAGCCCCACTGCACTACTTATAGCTACTTGCTCCCTCTATATAGCAAACAATGCCTAATCGGTGACCATTGGTCCCCCATGGTCCCCTTTTTCTTATGTTAATAGAGAGCTGATTTGATGAGATAATCACCAGTCAGTGACCATGCAGGGAGGTCTAATCCCTCATGGGCAAACTAGTGCAGAGGGGCTTTAAAGACATTAATAGTCATCATAATGATCTCTTTAATCTATAACCATCAGTATCGCAATCTACATATTACAAGGGATAATATGTGCATCAATATGACTAGGGAACTGTAACTTTGAGATTCCTGACTTGACTCACAGAGTCTTTCACTTAATGACTTTACATTGCTAGATAATATAATATGCCATAATCATTCCCGTATAGTCCAACTGACTTTAAAAGGTGTGCAGGTGTGCATGGCCATGGGCCCTACTCTTTCAAAGGAAGTGCAGATGGGCTAGATGCATACAGAGAGGCTCTGAATTTCATTTTCACACAAAATTATTATCTTGATGGAGGGATGAATGGATTTCATTCAAACATTTCTTTTTATAGCTTGATGCACTACTCCATGCATGATACAGATAGTGCATCAGTATACATGTATCTGTGTGTCTTAAAAACTAACAGATCTTATTACTCAAATTTCTCAGAGAGGAAAAAATTGTGAACTCTGAAACATCGCAATTTATAACAAAGTGGGTACTCTCTCTTTCCAAATATCAAATGAAATCTCTAGATAGCAATATAACCACAGGAAATCACTGTACAGTAGGTTTGAGATCTTTATACTACCGTACATGTATGTGTTGATGTAACAAATATATCGCTTCTATTTTAGCTCTAGCTTTAATATTACACTAAAGTCTCACATAACATAACTCTATAATTAGCAACAGGTTCATTAAGATAGACAAATGGAGCTTCATAATAGGTACGCTTGACGTAACTGATGTTTACCTAAGCAATCAGACTAGTTATACACAGTCAGTTCTAATTAAATGCCAAAAATTCATCCAACAACAGCAATGCTCCACGTATACTTTCTTTCTGAAGGTTCTGGACCATATTTTGAGGTCAGCTCCAACCAGACCAACATCAAAATTTTAGCATTTTAGGGGTCCACTTGTTGATACAGTACCTGCTCAGGGGGGTGTTTCACAAAGATCCTATGTTGAACTTATCTCTAAGTTGGACTTAACAATTATGGAGAGCCGTTTGTAGCCTTTTTTTTTTTTTTAACGAAAATTCAAGAAATTTAGACTTTTTATTAATTCCACATCAAGAGCATGAAATCTCCTTGATGATGGAAAATAATAATGATTTGAATCAACATTTTATGCCTTTTAAAATAACTTGTAAAATATATTTTCATTGAGGCTAATGGCTTTACATACTGGTTATTGTTAAGGGCAACTTAGAGATAAGTTGAACTTAGGATCTTTGTGAAACACCCACCAGGAGTATTAAATTCAGGATTAAATGCATTCTAAACCAACAGATCACACACAACCTTAAATAAACCTTTTTCTTCAAGTATGTAAAACATGGGTATCCTAAGACTATACAGCACATATTCCTATTGAGAATAGTCTATCCTTCTTCACAAGACACAACATAAGACATGATACATAGAGCATCGGAAAAGCTTTCACAAACTACACAGTTGTCAGTCGAAGCAGTGGACATATAAAGCCAGGCATGAATGATGTTGGACGGTAGCTTTCAAGCAATCTGCTTACAATGACATTCCTTCTTCCGCAAATAATTTTATGATTGATGAATTTAGTATTTATGACAGTTTATCTTCTTTCTTTTTTTTTTAATAACTATATATATATACACTGTACATGTAATTGTATATTTGCTTATTTATGATTCGCTGTCAGAAAAAATACTTATTGTATTTTATATTAATATTAATATTGTTATCAAAAAACTGTGATCTCATATGAATGCAGAAGAAAATGAATTCAAATCAAATCAAATATTACAATATAGTTTGCCGAGAGTGAGAGATATGTAAACCTGTATCACTTTACACAATTAAAGGGATCGTTTAACAATGTTAAATCTGAAATACATGGCCCTACGTGATATCAGTGTCTGTGATATGGTGTAATATTGAAGCCCTAAAAAAATTGCGCTTCAAAATGATCAAGAAGTGCCTCAAAAAAGTAAAAATCTTTGAGTGACCGGTTTTACCATACTCGTTTTCCCCAACAGACTGTAGTGTTATGAAAACCGTCAGGCGAACGGTTTTCAAAATTTGTAATTCCTATCATAAATATCTTGATAATCAGACAGGCGTTCGGCTTGTAAAAGTCATGGGGTTCCTGACTGACCTAAAGGTTTATAATTATCATTGCATCATGGGCTAAATCCAGAATTTTATTTCAGAATCTGAGACAAAGATACCGGATCCCTTTAGGCCATGTAAAATTGATTACATGTTGATCGTCCGGATTTTTTGAAAAAGAGGAGGAGGGTGTACCATGTTATTTGATATTTGATATTTTTCCCAAGATGGCTGCCGCGTGTAAAATCCAGCGCTAGAGCGCGGCCGCGCTATCGTGAGGTATCTGCGATGCGATGATCAGTCGACTCGATCGACTCATCTCTAGCTAGCTCCTCGACTCAAGCATATACATGCGATATATGCATGCGCAGCGCATGCATCATCGCATCATTTTTTAGCGCAGCTTCACTTCAGCATATCGCCGATCATATAGCATATCAACCACTCTACATTTCAATACAATTTTTTCTAGAGTCTTAGTATGTTTGTACAAGAATATTTGAACAGCGTATTTGAAGAAAAGGTGGAAAAGATGCATATGGTAAGTATTCTGTGTTGTTTTCTGAATAAAAAGAAAATATATCAAATATCAAATATAAGGAGGCGGGCGGAAAAAAGGAAGCGGGCGGGGACGATCAACATGAAATCAATTTTACATGGCCTCAAGGCTAGTTCAGAAATGGTGGGATATATCGCCGAGTATGCAAAGTTTTTTTTTAAATGTGTAAAATGAATGGCTACTGCGCATAACAAAGGACGTGCACGCATTCGCTGAGCTCTTGTGTTATGAGGTTCAGAAACATGAAGCATATCACACTTTAAACCTGATGCGGTTTTGCCGCATCATATCTGAACAAGTCTTAACAGTCCTTCTGACTAATAATATGATTGTAGGGCTCTCAGGGAGAACAGTATTAATACTGATGAGGCTATCCTGGGTAAACAAGACATATTATTATTATTATTATTACTATCAGCAGACACTAAACTGTTTACTGGTAAAATCACATAGGCCACAAATTGTATATATGACTTTGGAGGAAATACATTAAGTCTTTACTGGTTGTAGCATCTATGTATACATAGAATCAAAATGTATTGATTAATGTCCACTTATTGGCTTCGGGAGGTCTAAACCTGAGGACATCGATTTTAGGTGCTTATGAAGATAAGAATCAATTCTGAGATACCTATGAATATTATCATATTATCATCAATGTGGATCAGCGTTTTGATGCTTAGAGGAGACAAGTTTATAGCCATGCTGTGAATGCTAGAAGCCATTCATTGCTGCAAGCTAGGCATTAGTGAAATGAACAGCCATATTCCAACCATTCTGGACAAAAAGCTTTGAAGAAAAAAAAGAACATGACTTTTTCCCCATCTGGATATTTATTACAATACTACTTAAAGATCTGATTTTCTTTTATGTCAAAGAGTCATATCTCAATTTCATTTCACTTTTGTTTTGTTTTTGGTATTTATTTCACTATACATTCACCCCCCCCCCCCCCCTTATAAAAAAATTGTTTATAAGGAGTGATCCATAGCTGCAAGTGATAAGAAAGGTATTTGAAGAAAAATATGTTGTGAAATGTAATCGTTTTACATGTGTGGTTTATAATGAGCAAAAGGGGAAATGATGGACAGAAGATAGAAAAGAGAATTTGGGTCATATGTCTTTCTATATCAGGATGTTATCTGGTCATTGATTAACGAAATTACATCCATCTAATCTCATTCAGTCAGTCCAACACATTTTTGTTCTGGCATGATAAATGACAGACAATTTTTTGTCTTGAGGGATTTATGTGGCTACAGTGGATAACTTCCTGTGGCGTGATTTTCATTCTATGACGAGGGATTCCATATGAGGCCTGTTTGTAAGTGGATTATTAGCAGGGGTAGAAGATTAAGAAGTGATTAAGATACCTTATCATGATCTAAGTCACCGTCCGCCTGGATGACAATCTTCTTCTCAACTCTCGTCTCAGTCAGCTCACCCTTTACAGTCTAGAGATTAAAAGGAAAAAAAACACAAAAGCATGGTGTTAAGTTAAAAACGGTTAGATCTCAAATACTGATATAATACTGCACAGATGAAGACCTTGCCCTTGTGAATGAAAGGGCCATCGCAACCATCGGGCGATGGAAGAACTTAATCTAATTTAAGAATTTTACATTAATCTTGATCTAAGGAGACACGAACGAACGATCTCTACCCACTCACCTTGGTAATATGAGTGGTCGTAGTCATTGACCTTGTCTCGCTCGTCATGGTCTGGGCGCTGATCAGGGTGCCCGGATCCTCGTCGCCATCCACAGCATCCTCGGGGTCCTTCTCGTAGGTGATGGTGGTGTTCTCCGTCTTGACGTACGGTACGTCCCTGGTGAGCTTGGAGTCGTCTTCGGAGCTCTGCTGCTGCTGGACCAGCATGGCCGTCTTGACGAACGGTGAGACCTCGTCTTCGACGTCGGGCTGGGCAGCGGCCATCATCTCTTCTTCTTCCTCCTCCTGTAGTGAGTGAGCAAATATAATGATATGTCAGCATCACTCTATTCATCAGGGATGCCAGTTAGAATTTATCAGAGGGCCTGAAAATCACCTAGAATGAGCGATTTTGTACACAAAAAAGCACAAACTATGGTCAGAAAATAACTTGCCAGGGCCTGAATTCAGGCTATTGCCTGAAAACTGGCATCCCTGTATTCATCCATCATATCCTGCTTTGCTTAGAAAGTAATGTGAAGATGGATATATAGCAAGAAATATGATTTAAATTGTTTGCTAAGAATTATTTTTTCCTCCTGTTTTTATCCTCTCTAAAATATACTAATGTAGTGTACAGTTATTGAACTAACTGCCACCTTCACAACAAGATTTGATTTCCTGTTAATGTTTTAGTGATTCCAAACTCCTAACCAAGTAAATAATGCCTAAGAAAATTTAGACATGTATCTAAAGTTACCATACATCTATTCCAAACTCAGATACTCTGAAGATCATTCTTCATACTATCTTATATTTTGATTATGCAATGTCTACAAGCAATTTCTTGAAAATATTTAAAGTCATCAGGCACAGAGTCAATAATTCAAAGTAATCGTCAATAGAGCAAGACCGATCACGAACATCGGACCTTGTATATAACACCTTCACTCATGGTCATGAATGTTATGAAAGATGAAGGCTTAATGGAGGTGAATAATGATCTTGAAAAACACATCAGAGAGTTTCCTCATTACTTGGTCACCAATCATCTTCCTTCAAATTTCATTCATGATTATTCATGAAAAAAACATATTAACCATTCATGAATATTTATTAACTTTACTATCTCATCCACTGCAATTTTCATTCACATAAATTTGTGGTATTTTGAAGGAAGGGAAATATTTCGAAAAAATTATTTTCATGGATAACACACTACACACTGCACGCAAGGAAACGATCATTCAATACAATTTGTCAGACATTGTAGAAATTACTGTTGAAAAAGTACTCTGTTAAAGTAAATACACATGGAACCAGTACAAAAAATATGGAAGAATTAAATGTCAATATTGCATTCAAATGAGCACTGCTCCGAGATGAGGTAAACTAAAAAAACTGCAAATAATTAATGTCATTAGTATCATCATTGATCAAGTTTAAGGTTCGTTTTAGTTTCACTGAATCCACCTCTCTGCACCCTGTGATAAGAGATGAAGAATAAGTAAAATGAAAAATGAGTTATGAAATGCAGTTACTGTTAGAAAACCCCAAATACAGACACACAATGAGGGCGAGAGAGAATGAGAGAATGAGAGACCATGCGTGAGGTTTGTAAGCATCTCAAACCTCTTCTTCCTCCTCCTCCTGCTCCTCCCCATCACCAAGACGGATTACCATGGCAACCTCCCCTCCTACTCCACGGTCAGGGGTCGATTCAACCCCACTAACTTCCATTCTAGCGACCTCTTCCTCCACAACCGGTTCCTGCTGGTTGGATTCAGTCTCTTTGACTGGTTCCGGCTGGTCAGAACCGGACTGGACTGGTTCTGACTGGTAACGGGCTAGGAGAGGTGAATCGTCAGGTGAATCATCTCTGACCTCTTCGGCTTCGGGTTGACCCGGTTCCTGCTGGTCAAAGTCAATCTCCTTGACCGGTTCAAACTGGTCAGAACCGGCCAAGACTGGTTCTGGTGAGTCATCTCTGAACCTGTCTGGGGTCAAGTCCTCCTCCTCATGGGTCATTTGTTGAGGAGATTGGTCTGGAATGACCTGATCAGCTTCAGGCTGCTGTGAAGGCCAATGTTATAGACAGTGACTAGTTAGAGTGCCAATAGCAAAGTGGGAGCCATTAAATCAATTACCTCTTCAAATGCCATATCACTATTATGCATGATCAGATTTGAATCTATATTTATTCAGCCTTGCTTAACTATTGTGGTTTCTTAGACACTGGTTTTCTTTCTTTCTGAAAACATTCTTGAGCTTGTGGTCTGGACCACCTTTGATCTCAATGATGATTCTATGAAGTCTGTAAAATCCTTTTTTTTGTTAATTTCACAAGCTTGAAGCATGATAAACATAAAATTTCTCTCTGAGTCAATCTCTGAAGTAGGTGGCATAATTTATTGGCATTTGAAGTGGTATTACTGATGATATATCTGGCTCCGACTTTCCTGTTTACCATTAAGTGCTGTTATTTAATCATACTTAATCCCACCTGGTTAAAAAGATTAGGATTATAATTTTTTTAACTCAGAATTTATGATAATTGACTAATCACATGTTAATTTATCCATGGATAAATATTTCCCAACACCTATATTTACTTTAAATTTCTTCTGAAAGTTGTAAACTTCTGAAATAGAACTGACTTGTATTTTACATGTGGCGAGGAATTTATTATACATGTGGCGAGGAATTTATTATACATGTACATGTACACATCGGATTCCGTCAAGTCATATTCTTCAGAAATACAGTACACAAGTAAAGTTTTAAAATGTAATTACATGAAGTGTAAACAAAATATATATACCATTAAAACAATATTCATTAGGTAAATAATTGTAGTATATAGTATCAAGATAAATAGAGAAGTATATGTGTAAATACACCATTAAAGCTGGAATAGATGGAAAGATATGATGATTAAGTAATACTGGAATGCTACAATGGTGCGCTGTTAAAAATAATATTATATAAATGAGTAATGCTGAAAGTCTATAATGGAGAGCTGTTTGAATAAATTGAAGCAAATCAAAAGAATTAGAAAATGATTCCATGTCAATGAAGTCCTGGATCCCAGACTAAATAAAGCTATCAACCTGCTTGAATAATGCATGAGAATGATGAGAAACAATGAAAATACAAAAATAATATAAAGAGATAAAAAAAGAGAAGTCTCTTAGAAAAATCGTGAATATATTATGTGGCCGACTATACCCCTGCTGCTTTTAGGAACACATCCTACTAGTACTATCATTTTGTTTAATTAAAAGAAATGAAATACCGTGATCACGACCTTGTGGAAGATGAAAACAAAGATCTATTCTCAAAACAGATTGCAATATGAAGTACGCAAACAGCAGAACAAAATGAAAGATAAATAACCAGAAAGTTAATTTCTACATACAATAGGAAAACAATCTGAATTGTAATCTTCTAAGTGCACTGTAGTGCGCTTAACTTTCCAATAATTTAATTGGAAAATTCAATTCAATTTGATTGTTCTAAAACATGAAAGATGCACATCTAATTGTTTTGAGCAAGAAAATAACAGCTGCATTTATATTTTGTTATGCAGTACATTCGGCTACACATAGTGTGATTTGTTAAATAGGGATAGCCCGGTATTTGACATCAAGGAATATGATTTGGTTTACATAACCGTTGATAGAAGGAAAGCTTTACGGTTAGTCAAATTGGGTTTAAAATGTAGAATATGTCAGAAAGTGACAAAGCAACTAATAGTTATCAATTGGGTTTTGCTCAATATTTGGGGTGGATATATACTTCTTCTTCATAATCAGGTTACATAATAATTTCAGATTTGTACATTTGACCCTATATTTAGCTTTAAAAGGGGCTTAGAAAATAGAGATATTTGGAAATTTTGCCCTAGTGATGTATTATGATAATATGAGATATCAGCAGAATGATATGATTTCACAAAAAGATTGTCAGTAAACAAAATTACAATTTAAATGACACATACAACCAACGCCTTGAATTTTTTGTTATATGTTTTGTTTTAGCATCAGTCTGTCTTTTCAGAAATTTAAGGGAGTTGTGCCAAAATCACAGCAAAGCATCATTATCCAAGGAAACATTGGTAAACCAAAATGAAGCCCACTTTTCTCTTCTCATTTCATATTTTTTTTGTTTTTTAAAATATGATATAAAGATACATTTAGTCTTTGAATGTCAGTATTGGTTATGCTTATATCTAAGAAAATTTAAATTACAAAAAAGTATTGTTAGATCAGAGTAAAAAGTTTGATTCCATAGAGGCGCATAGAAAAAAGAACATTTTCTTTGCAATATTTTGGTATATGAATGATTAGCAACATGTCATTACAAACAGGTAACCCATGGCTTTTTGTCTTGATGATTTTGTTAATAGAAAATTAAAAACATATTATCTTCTGAGAGCTAGAAGAACATCTGACCGTATCCTTTTTAAAGTGTAAACACCCTTCTAAAAGTGTAAACACCCTCTTGTCTCTCAAAAGACAATAGAAGATAAATTATTGCATGAAAGATCAGCAGTGGTTATGAGTATAATACATGTAGATAGATGGATACATATATGTATAGAAGAAGTTTGATAGTATATGTAAGAATAGAAAGCTCTACAGCTTTTTTGATGAGGTTTCTACTGGTGCTGTGATGATGTCATAATACCTCGTTTGGATATTCATCAGTGATGAATGTTTTGACGGTAGTGGTTGTAATAACCTCCGGTACCTCGTGGATGTGAAGCCGTGTTGGCTCACCTTCCAACAATAACACTGGGTGCTATGGAGACAAAACAAGGGATGCATGCTTTTAATCTCTTCTACTCATCTTGATATGGAGTTATGACAGGGTATCACTGGCTCTTTCAAATGTGCTGCCATATATGTGTCTCCTCTGGCAGGGCTCACCACTAACACTAACAGGCACCCGGGACACATGGGCGCCCCAAATCTAAGTCTGCACCCCCAGAATTTTAAAATGGTAAGATTGGGCTCGTGCATACAGACTCTATAAGTTCACTGTGGACCCCCTACCCCCCTACCAAAAATTTATTGTGCAGCCCAGTCTATGATGGTGGTGTTTTCAATGTAGCTCTCGAACACTCTTCTCTGTCTCTCTCTCTCTGTATCTCTCTCCCTCTTGTCTCTCTTTCCCCTCTTGGTTGCTCTGTTAATAAGATGTTGTTTGTTTGTTGTTGGGGGGGATGTGACGAAGCAAAGTCCTTGTCAACATTATCTGTAATTTCATGCCCACATACACTGTAATATTCTTATCTACATTTGTACAACAATATTCATACCATTTCTCTTTCAAACGATAGAGTGGTGAACAAATATGAACAGAGAAATTGAATTCTTGATGTCGCGGCTTCATGTATCATTCTTAAACATACATAAACTTCACAAACTCAATCCAACACTACAAACAATTGCAAAAAGAACAAAACAAAAATAGACTAAAAATAAACAACAACTCATGTACATGAAACAAACAAGGAGAGAAAAATGACTCATCAGAAAAATTTGGGCTTCCTCATTGAAAAATGAAGGAGAATAAACTGCAATTAATGATGAAGATGGTTAATGATTAGATGATGCATTGCATGGAAGCAGAGTTAGTGTTTGAAGATTACCTCATCCTCGTCTCCAAACGTCGTCTCCTGAACTGCATCACCATTCTATAGAAAAACAGATTCACAAGATACAACACTTATATATACAGTCAAACCTGGTTTAGCGACCACCTGTCTACAAAGACCACATTTTTTGTTTCCCGTGAAAATGGTTTCTCATTGAGATATGTACTAAAGGAACCTGTTTGTAAGACCACCTGTCTGTAAAGACCACTTATCTTGTCTCCCTTGGGTGGTCTTTATAGACAGGTTTCATTGTATATAAACAGTCTCACCAGATAAAGAGAGAAAGGCTTTTCTTCTTGTTCAAGTTCATCAGATACATATTAAGATAAAGCAGTAACTTTTACAGTTGACTCTCTCAAAGTCTTACCATCCTATAATACTGATACACAAGATACAACACATACATATGAATTATTTTAAGGAACACAAGATGAAACACTTGAGAATTTACACTCTAAAGATCTTGACATTTTATAAGATAGCTACATGCGTATTGTACAACGAAAAGACTGTTATGTGTGAAAATATCACCCAAAATACACAAATAGAACATTTGAGAAATGACACTTTAAAAGTCTTAACCATTCCACGCAAAATAAACAAAAGACAGACTGATAGAGTTGCTAAAGATTAACCACGGATACCAAAGGTAAAACTCTTCAATACAGATACCAAAGACCGAATCCATTGGGAAGGACAGTCAGTTACCCACAAAATCACCTGTGTACATTTGTACAACTCTTTTTTAATATATCAACTTTTCCTTTTTTCAACGATATAATCTACCTAAACAATTTCTATGAAAATAATTGAGTGGAAAAAAATGCCCAGAACATCATCCACACTTCATTCCAAAATCACAACAACATATCAGACTGTGGCCCTTATTACCCGTGGAAAAAAAAGTGTTAACATCATAGCTCTACCAATTGAAATAGAAATAAAACTCCATAACCTCTTTTTTATTCTTCTTACCTGGTCGCCTGTTCTCTCTACTGTATACGTGGTCGTCTTGGTAGTGGTTACCGTGGTAACTTCTTTTTGGAAGGTACCCTCATCAGGATTCTCCTCATCACCCTCCGGCTGGCCGCTTGCCATGTTATCCGCTGACCTCTGCTGACCAAACAGAATTAATCTAAGGTTAGTTGGTTGAATCATCATTAATTTTGCCTAAAGTCACTTGTTCTCTTTTCTTTCGTTTTTTGCGATGTTTTGTCTTATCAATGATGTATGTTTTTGTAGGGTGCTTTCATGTGTTTTCTGTTTTTGCAAAAGTGCGCCTGGTTGCCATGTTATCTGCTGACCTCTGATTGAACCAAACAGAATAAATTGAGGGTTAGTCTGTTGAATCATGAACTGGAAATAAGTTATAAACATGTTTTGCTTTTTGTAAAATTTAATTGTGAACATTGAATTGATGATAAATGATTTTCTTGTGTATTGTAAACTTGGTATTATTAGTCCCAAGATTACTGTCTTGCTCACGCTCTATTTCTTTCCTTTTTTTACTATTTATTTATTTTGTTCTTTTCAAATCTGGGTACATAAAAGGAGCAAGATATTGGACTACCAATTCTTCACATTTAAATGTAGTGTTCATGTAATTGTTAATAATCTGTTGTTAAAAACTATATGAACATGTATCACAACAACTAACATTTAAAACAGTACTTGCATTTATTACCCACTCTCAAAAACCATGCAGACATCCTGAATATAATATTGTTTCACTTCAAGAATCTGTGCCCTGTTACATGAATCTTTTTTTGTTATCAATAACAAGTTACAATAATTGTTATAAGCTAATGAAAACCTTGCATTTGATTGGTAGTTGTTCTTGATAACAAGTTTCATGAAACTAAACAGGGCCCTGAAATACATTCCATTTTAGGTCAATGTTCACCATCTAACTTCATTAGCAGTGTACATTAACTGTCTTCATTAAAAGTTGACATTTTAATGCCAATTTATTTCATTAAAGACAGACAAAGCTCATAAGATTTGTTTCCATATTGATATCAATCAAATTGATGTTATTCTAGTAAACATATACATGTAAACCCTTAGGATAGGTTTGTATAACAAAAACTGGAGAAAAAAAAGAAAAGGAGCAAAGACTACAACAATTAAGGCACAATGTGGTTATATGATAATCAATCAATTAACCTCATCCTGTGTTCTCTAGTAAAGTTTCAAAATCAAAATATTACCATCAGAGTATTAATGTCCTAAATTGCGTATTGCTACCAACACTTTGGTCACTCAAACAATGATGATACATTGGTATCAAGATTAAAAAGAAAACCATTTTTAACTCCTAAAATTTAACTCTTGAAAATCTACAAACTTACAGGATTAACTGTACTACAATATCAATATCACTTTAAAATGATAAGAAACACAGCAAATCATATATTTGGCATGCTAGAAAACAAGGGGGGAAATTTGCATCAAACTCTCTCTTTTCAAAGAGACCAGGAAATTATGCTTGCTGGAAATAATAACAAAGATAGACAGACAGGAACATTTTGACTTGAACAGCACAAAATCTTATTGGCAACAGGGTTGCTTGAAGCTGGTAAATTGACAAATATGCATACTTCGGAATAACAACCAAAATCAAATCAACCGAAAATGACAAAGGTATACAAGGGAGGGACTGAATAACGAAAGAAGCATTGCAATACTTTTTTTTTATTTAAAGAAATAAAAGGTTACCATGAGAATAACGGACTTAAGTCCAAATCAAATCTTCAAATGGGCAATCAACATCACTAACATCATCATGCTACCATCATGCCGACTGGATTCCAAAATGATAGAGGGGTTCATATTCACGACAGGTTTGCAGAAATGGTTGGTAGGATCGACAGAGAAACAAGGATAGGAAATATACATTCATAGGTGGAGGGTAAAATAATACACAGGATGGTTGGTGGGGAGAGGAAAAATAAGGGATTGGGGAGAGGAAAATAAGGGATTGGGGAAAGAAATCATCATCATGGGATGAAAGGGGGAAATGATACAGGAACAGTGGTAGAAAGGGGAAACAGAGGAAGGGGAAGGGGGAATGGTGTAGAGGGAAGGGTGTAGGGGGAAGGGGGAAAGGGAAGGGGTTACAAACAGGTTCGCAGATATGTGTAGATTGGTATAGAGACATAGACAAGTGGATTGTTAAGGTCTTCATGTATTCACTTATTGTAAGAAGACTACATGTACATTGTGTATATTTGTCAGGTTGACAAGATCATTGGAACTAAGGAAGGAATGAAGCAAGTTTCATTTGGGGAGGAACAGAAAGATTGATAAGAAAAATACGTTTAAGCTCATTGGTATGAAGAATTAAATATTTAATTTTCAAGATTAACAAAATTAATCGATCTATTTGATCTCCCAAAAAACTGTAATCATGTGTTTGTTTATGCTCAAGAGGTTTCCAGAAAATAAGTATTAAAAAAATGTTCAACTGCCAGCCCAAAAGCAAGTTGCTTGTGTAGATTAGGGTGGGTTTGGGTGGGTATATTGTAATATTATTGCTATATTTTGCCCTAGTGTTCACATTGTTTACAATGCAAAATAATTGAATTGAATTGAATTGAAATGTACATCCAAACATACATATCTGAGGTGCAATTTGTAACTCCTAAATCTGAAATACATGTACATCACTTCCTACTTGGGATAACAACAATCAATTTCCACTTTACTTGCCTAATGAGAAGGTTCAAAAGGGTAATCTTAAAAAGTTACCCCTTAATTTTGAGCTTCTAAAAGGATGAGCTTGAGAAGCAAGACTATATAGTCACACTTTTCTGACAATGCTTAAGATTATATGGTCAAGCTTTACGAACTTGAAATAAAAAGCACTTTTTTGTAGAATTCTTATCACTCTTACACTACTACGGAACAAGACAAATTACATTTTGTACGACGATTAATCAAAATGCTCTCAAAGCTGTATATGAAGAGAGTAAAAAAATTAAAATTAAAAAATAGGAAAGAATAATATAATAATCATAATACAAGACACGACCAACAGAACGCAACATTGTACAGTTTTTAAAAAAACATGACAATGGAAGAACAGACAGAAAGATGAAAAACAGTGTAAGGGATTGGAAGGACTGAATTGGATGGGGGAAAAGGACAGAGAGGGAACGGAACTGGAATTCCAAATCAAATCGGAGAGAGAGAGAGAGAAGTGAGAGCGTGTTAGCCATGAACGATGCAAGTTAATTCAACAGACCGAGAAATAAGATAGCTTGATGTTGCGCACTTGCTGTGTTTCTGCGTCGTAATCTCCCTCATCAGAAGTCAAGTCCAACTCCTGCCATTACAATGGAATAGCCCAGCAGATCATGTACATTATGTTCATGGGGGTGTTTCAATGTGAGAGGGGGTTAAATGGAAGCAAGAAAAGAGCGGTAAAGATTAGAAACGTCTGCTGCAAGAACAGATGGAAACATCATATTTACAGCGGCATGAAAAACAAAACTTGCCCGTTTTTTGTTTTTTTCTTCTTCACATAAATATTTTGCCTGTATGGTGGGATTTACAAATGCTTATTGAGCAGTTTACAACGAAATAGGAAGCCTCAATCAGGGATAAACAGAATCTGAATATGTGATCTTACTGACCCTACTCACAACATTCTGGTTACTTTGGTTGCTTTATGGCCAAAATGAGCCCTGATGCTAGAAAATTGGTCCAATTGACCCCATCAATAACAATATGGTCATGTAGGCCTTACTTCAATTACATGTAGTCTTCTTAGAATGGTAATTTTAATATATGACAAGGATTGATCATTTTCAGAATCAAACAACTAATAAATTTAACAATCTGTCATTTGCAATGAAATAAATAAGGAAAAGAATATAAAGAGAGCAGGTCGAAGTTCAAAGCACTGTACTTTATGTCCAAGAAAAGACAAACAAATTTGAACTCAATAATATCAAAGACCTTTGATCAAAATTTGGAAAAGAAAATGTTCTTGTTTAAAGAAAAGGAGCAAATTTATATATAGGATTATATATGAAAAGCAAACACATTTGAAGATATTTGAAAGTTACCAACATTCAGTGGCGGATCCAGGGGGGGGGGCACAGGGGGCACGTGCCCCCCCGGCCAAAAAAAATATGTTAAAATCAGCCCTATATTCGCCCAAAATATACTGAAAAACAGGGGCGTGCCCCCCCGGCCAAACATTTTTTTTTTTTTTTTTTTTTTAATTTTATTAAAAAAAAAAAAAAAAAAAAAAAAAAAGACCAATGGCTGACCTAAAAAGGTGACCTTACCCCCCCCCCCCCCCCCCAACGAAGCAAAATGTCAAATAAAAAAAAATTCGTGACCAAAAAAAAAAAAGTGTCCTCTTACCCCCCCCCCCCCCCCCCCCCGCTTATTCAGCGGCCGGCTGAGTCGTTGCGATTTTTTGGGAACTAAAAAAAAATTAAAAAAGTGTCCGCTTACCCCCCCCCCCCCCCCCCCCCCCCCCCCCCCCCGCTTATTCAGCGGCTGGCTGAGTTGTTGCGATTTTTTCGGGACTAAAAAAAATATATATATATGTTCTCTTTCCCACACGGTGCCCCCCCGTGTGCCCCCCCGGCAAGAAATTCCTGGATCCGCGCCTGAACATTGCTCAACGAAAGGTTATCCTACTATCCTTGACTGATCAAGAAATATAATAAATTAGATCCTATTCTGACAGTTAATGTAGTAATTTATTTTATTCACTATTCTCCATTTGAATAGGAATCTTAAGATTTGTATTGAAAATCAAGATTTCTGGATGTAATTTCTATCCATCTTTACAAATGTTTATATCATAGCTAATATCTATGTATATTTCACAAGTTGTGTCTCCTTTTATATAGAGAGAATGAGTTTTCTTGTGTGTGGATATATCTAAACAATAATGACTGTTACATTAAAAGAACAAAGATATTTAAACCTGTTTCTCTGTCTAAAGTAATTTATATGAGTATTTTACCATTGCTTGCAGGCTCCAAATAAGAGAGTTTACAATGAAAGATATTTCAAATCATCAAAACATGTATAAGAAAATTAACTTTGTTGATTAGCACGGCAAATCACTGTGAGAAAAGAGACACGCAAAACTCATGCTTCGCTTGATGGGAAAAGAAATTAACAAAATGAATCGTCTCTCATTGACGAGATAAGACGAGATAAATCATAAACTGAGAGCAAATCGAGGAGGAAAAGGTCGGCAACAGAATTCTGATTGTCCATGCAGCGACGGATGGAAACCTTTATCGAACCAGAGACCCATGTTTTGTGATTTGAAAATGTTAACCTCCTTATTTCAACATCTCATGATTTAAGCAAGCCAAAATATCTGTTACTGACTATCATTTTGACATGGACAAGATGCCAGTTACATTTTCTAAGCTTCAAATTCAAACTTGAACAGAATCATAGCATTTCGATTATTCAAAAAAGCCTTTTTCTGTTTGATCTGTTTTGATTTAAATTTCTCCCTTTTTTCAGTTCTCAATTTTGTCTTTCTCTTTTTATTTCTAATGGCACCGATAAATTTCAATAAATATGTGTAACTCCATGTCATAAGGTATTATCAAATAGTTTTTCAAAAAATTCAGACAGTTATAGATCAATTAGTCAATGAAATGATTCAGCAGTTTGGCTAAGCATTATCCGTATGTGCCTCTTGATTTGGCAAAAGATTTTTTTTTTGTTTTTTTGCTAGCTTCGTACAAATTTCTGACAACTGAATCATTTTAAGGAGAACAGACTCATTTAGAGTGTGGGACGGTAACACTCTGCAACTGACAACAAAACATGGGCCCCGGTTCAACGCAACACAGAATGGCGTTCGTTCCCGGGCACATACCGCATCGCGACTCCCGTCCTCGGAGTCAAGTCGCTGTGATTTCTCCACGAGTGAATTGCATTGAATGGTGAGGGGGAGGAGAAATGACGTGTTTGTGAGTGTGGTAGAGATAGAGAGAGAGAGGGGGTGTGATAGGGAGAGAGAGGGTGAGAGAGAGAGGGGGTGAGAGGGAGAGAAAGAGAAGAGTTGGGCCAGGATTGTTTGAAATTAATCGAGAGAGAAGGAAGAAGACAACAATTTGTCTAATCTACCCAGTGACTGGCAGACTAAAGGCTATATGATAGATTTGTAGGGTGTGACAAATGTTCAGTTTCCATCTAGAAAAAAGTCACCTATTCTATTCTACACAGCACACTCGATTTGTTACAGGAGATGTAAGGATATCAGTCCAGTTAACCATTCAAACACCATGCCTTATTAAACAAGAATGAGTTATCTACCACGGCACTATCCTAGCGATTATCCATTCCAAACACTCTCCTAGTTTTCATTTCTAGTTACAAACAGCATGCAAGAGTTCTAGCTTGCAATAATATTATATCCATGCCAGTAATTCATGAGTTCCAAAAGAGTCACAGCAATATCTGATCAACCCAATCTACACAAATGTTCTATAGATATTCAAAAGTAAAGAGGGAAAAGTCTACAATGCACATCAGTTTAACTGTACAGAATCTGCAGACCAAATAAACTACTTGGTTTCTTATTTCATTTATGTATTTCCTCTCAATGAGTTCTTATTTTGATAAGAAAAGAAAAGGTCTTTTTGCTCTATTATTGAATGAATGTACAATTAAAATGTAGTTCTTATTTTGATAAGAAAAGAAAAGAAAAGGTCTTTGTGTTCTATTATTGAATGAATGTACAATTAACATTTAGCTTTAACTTGTATAATACTTATTTATGATTTATGTAATGTAAATACTGCTAATATTAGTGCATTGAATCATTAAGGGTTCTTCTCTCTCTCTTATAGCTTAGCTTATTTAAACCAAGGATACTTGATGTTTTTACATTAAGAGCATGAACATAGATCCAGAAATGTTGGAGTCCCATATATGCTGTACAATATCAATGAATGAGGAGGTATCGAAGCCTGACTACTGGCATTCCTGTTAAACTTACAAATACATTCTTTGCTAGCTTGATTGTTTAACTGCCTAATAATATATTATCTTCCTATAGATTAAACTTCTATTTTAACTAGACTTCTCGTTATCACGGACAGCGTTGCCATCGAGTTCCAAGATATCTGCAGTCAGGTACTCTTGGAAAGCCCTGCAAACGAGGGCTCCACCACTGACCCTCTGTGCATAGTTTTATTAACCCATTGCTTACTGGAACTTGGTGGTCCCTGTGTTAAGCCTATGGAATTAGATAATTCAGTAGTCAACGGGTGAACCATTGAGAGAGGATATTTGTCACACCCTACTGGACGACATCATGCCATGGTGTACATGTATATGAAAAAAGATGTGAGATAGCATGCACCGTCCCCTTAACATTCAATACTCCTGAGCATTTCAGAAAGCCTGTCCATAAGGTTCAGTCTATCATCCAATTAGAAAATTAATCAATTAGGAAAGACTTAAAAGGTATCCATCTTTACTAACACAGTATCTATATAAACCATATTCTCACTGTATAAGAAGAGCATACAGTTCAAGAGGCGATGCGGTAGGCTTTTGAAATTGCTAAAGAGCAGATATATTGACACTCTTTGCAATTATGTCCCATTATCATGGAGTTTTTAAGTCAATTTCATCCGGGGATTCCCCATTCCCCATTTATTCTAGAAAATAGTCTATTTTTTTCTTTTCTTTTCAATTCATACCAGTTTCTCAAAATGTTGGCCACACTGTTTCAAGTCCATCATGCCAACAAAACAACTGAGCTCTGAATTTCAAGAATTTTCAAGGTATTGTCATAAAGATTAGCTTTAACTTTAGATGGAGGGATGGGGGGGGGGGGGGTTGTATTTGACAGATGCTGTAAAAGGGATTTCCCCTTGTAACTACCCAGGAGTACTGAATCACTGTCCCGATACATATTTCTTTTTCTAGTAGATGTCAACATCGCATTCACCTAGACACTGAATATGTACACATGCTGAATGCTGTACATAGACTGGATATAGTCTAATGAAAGCTGGATTCTGTACAGAACTTGCAAGAAAACACTGACTTTTATAGAGTACTATTGGCAGCATAAGGTGCATTGAATACTGGAGAAGCAATGATATGAATTAACATTTGACAAGAGCATTGAAAACATCAAGTTATTTTCTATTAAATTTCCTAATTAATTTCTGTTTAGGGGCCAATACATATATGAATCCAATGACTGACCTAAATTGAATGTTGAATATCAAATAAATTGAGCGAGTCTCAAGTTTTATACATGCAGAGAAATGTCAAAGTCTTAACTATTACCATCATAACGCTTAATAAATTTTGCAAATACCATGTGTTCCTATGATAACGCTCATGACGGGAATTTCTTTTTATTCTGATTGCGATAACTAATATAATAAGCATCATTACAACTACTATTATGACTGACTGAATGCTATTACTAAATTACAATTACTAATGCAGTATATCACAGTCACTTTGAATTTCTATTGCAATTATTACTATTACTAATAGAATAGTATTTACTAAAAGTATTGCTATTACTAAAACAACTTCATATAATGTATCCATCACGTGGACATGTGAGTTATATGAATAACATTGAAATCTACCTTCTTCTCATCCTCGTTGTTGTCAACGTACGGAACATGTGCCTCGTAGCCACTCTGAGGGCGCGCTTCGAGCGTCCGTGCCTTGTCTGGTGTGACGACCTCGTCTGCCCTGTCAGGGTCACGTGGTGACGATCCATATCCTTGGAAGGAAATACAGTAATTTTGATTTGATTAGATTTGAGATATGTCATTGCCTACCAAAATTTAAGAATCATTAAAATGAAAAGTAGGAGTTTAAGGTCCGGTGTGACGACCTTGTCTGCCCTGTCAGGGTCACATGGTGATGATCCATATCCTTGAAAGGAATCATAGTCATTTTGATTTGATTAGATTAGATTTGATTTGAAATATTTCTTTCTATTGCCCACAAAATTTAAAGAATCATTAAAATGAAAAAAAGGAGTTAAAGGCATTTACTTTCATATATCATGATGTATCATATATTTTGTACATTGTCGCAGTCAGAGGCACATAACTACTGGTGATATCTAACAGAACTGAAGTTATATAATTCATGTAGATACGCCAAAAGATGATGACAAAATCTACCCCCTCCCCTTCCCCCTCCCTCTACTGATTTGACACATAAGCTTTTCCATTATCACTATTCTGTTACCACCACCTGTGCCCCATCTTCAAAGAGGTGCGATTCAGATTCAGATTGACTTCCCTTGAGTTTGTCATTAATTGCAACTCCTTACATGAGAAATAGGGGACTGTAAAAAAAATTATTAAAAAAGTATTTGGTAGACGCTGTTCTGTGTTCCTTCAACAACTTTACAAAGGGCAAAAGGCTGCTCATCTATATTTTACCACCACTGTCTAAACTCCTTGTATGCCTCTTGATCAGTCCTCTTGTACCAGTTAGACTATCCCTGTCTAGACTTCCCTAAACACTATCCTTTAAAATACAGTATTTTTTAGTGGACTACGAGTCAGCTGTGTGCAGACTTACATGTATATCACCATTAATGGTATCTCCAACAAGTCTGGTGGAAACTACCAACCCACCCACTTTAAAATGTAGTGTAAATATTCTGTGATATATTACCACCATCTAAACTTCTAGTGTGCCTCTCGCTCGCTCCTCTTTCAACGGCTGGACTATCCCTGTCAATGAGGGCGCTAGCCTGTCTGGTCTGGAACTGCGTTCGTCCGCTGTAACGATACTTGGAGCCTAGCCAGAAGATGGGTCTCTTCTTGGGAGGTTCTGCATGTACAAGGCTGGAGAAAGACAGAGAGAGAGAGGGTAAGAAGGATTCAAATTATTATTATTATTATTATTTATTTGACCATTCATAAAAAAGCACAAATACAATACAGCATGGCAAGAGACAAGTACATAATAAGAATGAACAAACACATGCAAAGAGATAAGGGAGCAGCAAGTGGGTCAGGGTGCACAAAAGTGAAGTTCAACACTGTTGCCCAGAGGCATGTGCCCCCACAATTACTATTGCCTTGACATATGAATTGAGCAATTAGTTGCATCCTACTTTTCCTTTAAATACACTATGAAGCATTTACAATTGTATTTGATAAGTTATAGCATATACACACATTTTTCTTCAAATGCCAAAAGACATTGTTCAAAAATTTAAAAAAATATTTGTGTACCATGTCAAAACAAAAAAAATTGTTTTGTTTTGTTCCATGTCAATCTCTATTATTCTTTGGGGGAGGGAGAAGGAAGAAGGAAGTGGGATGTTGCTCCAGTCCAGCTAGTAAATATATTTAAACCTTTTGAGTTGTATTTATTTAAAAAGTTAAAAATAAAGCAAAAGATGAAAGTGCTTCATCATCCAGACACCAAACAATCTTTGTCACATGTCTCTATTACAAGTGCTGCCTTGCTATGTAGCAGGTGCCTAGGCCAGAGTTTGGCTGAACAGCTGAAATTTGTTTAGTGACAGTATTAACATTATATCTTAACATGCATTTAAGCCTTGTTCAAATATGATGGGCAAACCACTGCTTTTTTTTCTCTCTCTCTCTCTCTCTTTGGGGTAAGTGTAATACCCCTCACTCTCCTCAGTGAATATGTGTAACACATTAGTTACGTGTAAACGTTTTTAAAAAATTAAAAAACTTTTGCGGCGGTTTACCATAGCTTCTTTGAACAAACCTTTACAATGTTGCTAGGTACGTGTCACATACTTACCGGAAGAATGTATGGTGCTCTACACATACTTTCCACAAGCGTTTAGCTGCCCTATGATTGGCCAGCTTGAATCCAATAGTACTTTCAAATTGTTCAAACTAAATGAAAGAAAAGATAGTTGAAGACTGGTTAACATGGAGAAAATTAGGTGAAAAAAAACTGATTGAGATCACAAAGAACTTTTTTTTTAATACTAGAAAAGATCTATCTTCACAGTAATTCAGTTACCTTTAATTAATTCAATTCAATTTAATTCTTTTATTCATCCAAATTCACAAAAATACATGTTTGGTTTGGTCACACATTGTAAAAATACGTAATATGTATATGAGAAACTATATCGTTGTGTGTATAAACATATAAAAACCATCAAAATAAGATGTAGACAAAATAGAAATATTCTTATATTCTAGTATTACACATTGAAAATGATGAAAAGGATAAAACATCAGTGTGAAGGAAGGAAGGAAGGAAAACCACGTCAAGCCGATACTGATAGTGATACTTGGGCCCCACATGCTCCTCACTCCATTTGGTTGTACAAATGAATGGCGCATGGAACATATATCGGCTTGTCCGACATTTCAATGAGTGCATTAAGTAACAACAGGTATCGATAATATTTCAAATTACAACTTTATATGAGCTACATATATAATCTTGCTTAGAAATATTAGAAAGTATGTTCTTCAACAGATTATGACACACATCAACACGTGATAATATTGGTCCTTATTATGGCATTATATCATTGACTGGATAGAATTTGGGCTTTTCGTGCAATTTTAGAAAATTGGTCTCTTGGAAATTAAACAAAGTTCACATAGACCATATGCATACTGACTCTAAAAAGTTCAGTCTGGGCCTCCATGAAAAAGGTTAGTGTGAAGCCTTGGAATGGTATTCACTATTACTTAAAATATCATATTGCATATTCTTCCCATGGATAATAAGATAATATTTCACGGCTAATAATTTGTCTTGCCTTTTTCTTTGCTTACTTCTCCTGGTCTAATTTTGATGTAGAAGTTGTTTCTCTTATATGATATCTTGAGGATCTCTGGCAAGGCAAAGGGGTTTATTCTCAGTCTATCTCAAATTTAATTTCTTTGATATTTGTCTACTCACTTTTGGTTTTATTAGATGAAGAAGTTCTTTCTTTTGCATGATATTTAAATAATCTCAACCTTGGCAAAGCAGGGTCTTAAAAAGTCTCTACAAGATAATATTACTGTCTTGGCAGACATATAATATGACTCTCAATGGTATACTCACTTCTCCTGGTCTAATTTTGATGTAGAAGTTGTTTCTCTTATATGATATCTTGAGGATCTTTGGCCAGGCAAAGCGGTTTATTCTCAATCGATCTCTGTAGATCAGCAGCCCGTTGGCACATACGCCCAACATGATATCTACTCCTTCAGAATCCTGGCAACAAAAAAAAAAAAATTGGGGTAATTATGGTATTATTAATGAATATACTAATACCACTACTTTATGCAGGGTAGCCTTGTCAGTATTAATGCTGGTTTCATTGAGGACCCTGCCAGCATATTACTATCAAAGATGGTATTAATAATTTTCATACACAAAAATTATATCATAAGAAAATAGAGCATTCATGTACGCATGTGTGTTCCCCCTTTCCCGCAATTATGATAAAATAGATACTCCTAAAATTTGTTTTTAATTAAGACCATTGACAAGCATAGGAAGAAGCATTCTAATTTTGGGGGTTTTGCAGAACCTTTTTTGATCAAATAACATTTTCATAGTTTATGGGTGTAGGTTATTCTGCTATAAAACTTTAAGAAACAAATTAAAAAAGAAAAAAAACTTAATTATAAATTTGATTGCTGTTAGGGTGTCTTTTACAGGGCTTTTCTATGTATAAAGGTGCCAGTACATTCTATAGAGTTTATAGAATGTAAAATACAAGTAAATCAAATTATGAACAAGTATACTGTACAACACACACAGTACTAGAGTACACATTAAAGACAGGAATGTTTAAACTGCCACTGTGATACAGCAATGCAGATGAGTCTTCAAAGAGTTGATGACATGTAGGTCTACAGAGAGAATACTGGAAATGTGTATGTCATCTCTAGGGGAAATGCACAAATGTGTGGAATGCAACATGGTTCTATGGGTTTTCACATGAGCGGAGGTTCATTCTGGGCAGCCAAGCCAGGCAGAGGGGATGTACCATGTTTATCAGTTCATCAAGTGCCCGCAAGAAGGCCGTTACTGCCATCAGCAATACATACATCGAGGGGTCAGTGACACAAAGACATAACTCCATTTTGGCCATTTTGAGAAAAAGTGGTATATGTGTCACTGAGCACTTGGGCCTGGAGTTAAGTCTATGTTTCACTAGCCATTTTTGGGTGGAGTTAAGTCTTTGTGTTTCCTGGAAAGCCCACATTTTTCTGAACATTTTGATATCAAATACTAATTTTGGCAAAATATGGAGTTACGTCTTTGTGTCACTGAACCCTTGACATGTACATGAAGCTCTTTATGGCCTTCTTGCAGGTACCTGACAAGTTATATGGAGGTGCTGAAAGAGGCTTACTGATAAAAAGTCAAACAGTGAATGACTACATTGGAATTTAGAGTGTCATGTATTGTAGGTTTTTTGATAATTAGGTGTGAAAATTCACAGATAGTTTAGCGTATGGATGTCCATCTTTATCCCTCTCTCTCTCTCTTAATCTCCCAACGTTTTGCCTTTTTAAGGATTTTCAAACCTACTTTCCTTCTTTATAATGCCAGGCATTAAATGCAAATCAATGAAGTCATGAAACAAAAATGGATGCAGTGTGTGTAGACATTTTTGCCCTTTCTACTCTAGTCCAGAATCTGGCCTATTTAATTTTTATCTCCACCAGTACACCAACGCTACCTCCCCCTACTATCTTGCTACCAGCCGAAGATGGCGTGGTCAGTATATTAGGACACCCAGCAACATCAAAAATCGGGCTGGGCTGGTGAGCATAATTATGAGTTCGTTGATAACGCCATCTTCGGCGGCTTGAATCAAATGTGTTGGGAATATAAAGAACTGGCCAGATTCTGGACTATTTCTACTCGTGCATCTGGCATATTTTTAGGGCTCTGAATCAAAAGTTGTCGAGCCAAATAACTGAATGTGTAGTGATTGTTGCGATAGGGTTCAGGCTCCTACTCACCCTTGCGTGGTGTAGATCCACTCCATACATAGCAAGCTTCTTAGCATTGTCAAGGAAATGAAGATCGGCCTCAGCTGGGGTCTGCCCTCTATAGAAGAAAAAACACAAACGAGATCAAACATTACTTTCTTAATGTCTTTCAAAAAACTGTGGAGTGAATTTTTGCCTCATCTCACTTTTACTGTTGTATGATTTTGGGGAATTCATTTAAAACACACTTCAATTGCTCAGTTTGTAATGCACCATTTGATAGTCATACAAGCAATTTATTCCTCGCCATATATTTTCAATGAACTTTTAAGCACAAATGCCTCTTAACACTCATATTTTCACCCATCAATAAGCAGATTTTCATAAATTTCTTCCTAAAACTACAATCAGTCAAAATGAAAGTGTGGCCCACAACCATTAGCTGTTTTGTCATATTTTGAATATCAGGGTATCTTTTTCAGGGGACACATTTTCAATGATACTATTCCATACTCAAATATCAGGAATGTAAAAGCTCAAAATTTACATTTCACTTTTCCCAGAACTCAACCTTTCGTTGAGACCATTGCCTTTTATTACTAGGGAAGTGAGTACTTTGGCTTTCAGTTTCCAAAATAAACACAGATTAATAGGAAGCAGGAAAAGAAGTGATACTACAGTCACTATGCGACAGAACCAAATACCAATACGTGAGAAATATCATAGCACTGAAATGGTGCTCCAAGGGTGGTATTTTGAAAGGATGTTATTTTTGTGGATGTTATTTTTTGTTGTTGGTAAAACGATGTTAATCGCCATAACAAATCAAAATTAAGACAAGTTATTGGTAAAGGTCACGGACAAAGCGACAAAAAGACATCTGCCCGAGCACCAATGGCAAATGATAGTTCTGCACATTTTCAGTTTGTTATGACAATTAACACCAGGGTGCCTAACTTAAAATATAACATTGTTATCAACGCCATGCTTGCCCCCCCCCCCCCCCCCCACCCCCAATCTTCTTCCTCCTCCTTTCAAATCTGACTCCCTTTCCTATCCTCTCCCTCCCCCTATACCAGCCTCTTCATTGGCCTATCCAGATAGATCCTGTATCTAACCTGTGTGTCTTATGTAATCCATGTCTTTCTCGTCCAGTTCTTTCTTCCTCTCTGGAGCGAAGCGGAATTGACCAAGGTAGGCTGTATCAACGCTATGCTTATTCACTCCCCTATTCCCCTCATCTTTCCCAATCTCCATCCGTATCCCTCCCCTTCCTATCCTATCCCTTCCTCTTCCTCCCTCTCCCTCTCTCTATCAGCCCCTCCTTCAGCCTACCCAGTGACGTGGTATGTGTCTAACCTGTGCGTCTTGTGCAACTCCATCACTTTCTCGTCCAGCTCTTTCTTCCTCTCTGGAGCGAAGCGGAATTGACCAAGGTAGGCTGTATCGATGCCATGCTTGTCGGCATCAAAATCACCAAGCTCACTCTGTACCACGTACGAACCCAAGAGGGCATGTGTCACCAATGAGCAGGGCAGTCTCCCTCGCAGAATGTCGTCTCGGATTTGTAGACAAAGAAAGTACCTGCACGTAGCAAACAAAGAGAGCAAGTCAAAGATTCAGTTCATTATAGTTTGCATTATTTAAAAGTTACATGGAAAAGGGAATACCTCCATACCTTGCCTTACCCTCTCCCAACCTCCTTAGTACAAACTT
>JAVYIG010010924.1:45000-64928 GCA_035222895.1 Strongylocentrotus droebachiensis | reverse complement strand
GGAATGCGATCCCTTATAGGCAGATGACCTTTCTATACAGGACTGTGGTCACTAAAGCAGGTTTGACGTATCATTACACGAAAATACACTTTTCATGCAAATCATGCAATACTGCTGAAGCACAAAGTTATGTTGGACTTATTTGTAATCATAATAATAACTCTCGGGATTTTTCGTCACTGTTCAATAAACTAGAATAGCGCAACTATAGTGGCTGCACGCAATTGTTATATCCATGGATATGAAATGACAACACTAACAAACAAAGTGTCGATTAATATTAATGAACAACACACTTTATTATCCATAGTGCACATAGTGTTGGTGACGTTAACATGGTGTGTTAAAGGTACTATGTCCCTTTTGCAGCCAACCTCAAATGCTGTAAAAACTTTGCAGGAATTATGAATATGTCATGTATGTCCTATCTGTGCAATTTAAACGTTAGCAGTGTCCTCATATTCAAATTATGCAAGGAAACCCGTTTACTTGCTAGACTTCACTGTCAGACACTTGAGTGACTGACTGGCTTTTTTCTTCTTTGGTAATAACATACATGAAAAGAGTTGTAAAGGGTACATGAGCATTTGTCTACATCAATAACCCACTTCTTGTGATGGCCAATATTAAACTGATGGAATCTTTGCGCAGCATAAAACGTATGACCATTCGGTACAATTGTCTGAACATCAAGACTATTACTTTTGGGCTCTATAGCCCTAAAGTTGATTTTAAACTAATAGTCGTTATTTTCCCACTTGAAGACATTTTCAAGCCCCACCTTTTTTAGGGAAGTTCTAAATTAGAATTATCTTTCAAATGCAGTTGGAATTTAACTTTTTCATTTTTTGGGCCTGCAAATGGGACATAGTACATTTAATATACATTTTTTTTTAAATGAAAAACCTTGATACAAGTTGATGGCATGCGGATCTAACTGGCACGCCATGCATGAAAAATGCGGGTATCAGAGAATTTATTATCGAAACATTATTCAGCTGTAATATAATATAATTATGATCGTATCGTGAGAGGTACATGCAGTGGTGTAGATAATAATGGAGGGGGGTGGGGGTGGTCTCCTTTACGTTTCGAATGGCAAATAATAGGGGAGAGAGAGAGAAGGGGGAGGAGAGAGAGGTGGAAGAGGAAGGAGAAAGAAAGAAAAGTGGATCAGGGAGGGAGGGAGGGAGGAGGAGGGGAGAGGAGGTAGGAGGAGGAGAGAGGGAGATACCTGTATATAGGTAGGGAAAGGAGGGGGGAGAGATAGATGGGGAGGAATAGAGAGAGAGAGAGAGAGAGAGAGAGAGAGAGGGGGTGGGGGAGGGGGGGGGGGGGTAACATGACTTGTGGAGACGAGAGGACCTAGGCTTTGACTAGACTACAGGGTTGTTAGTTTGCCCTTGAGTTGAGTTTTCGAAAGTAGATGCGATCGTGTTTATGCGACAAGGCGTGTGGGGGTGCAAGGGGATGTTCCAGGCATTTACACTTCTCCATACTTTTTCCTTCTCCTTTCCCCCTTTTTTTTTCTTGTCTCATCTTTTCTTTTTTGTCATATTTTTACCGCTTTGTTGTTGTTGTTGTTGTTGTTGTTGTTGTTTTTTTTTTTTGGGGGGGGGGGGGGGGGGCTACGTGCTACCCGTGCCTCCCTGTAGCTACGCCACTGTAGTCATTAATGTGCGAAATATGAAATTTACTCATCTCCAAACCCCTATAAAGGTCAGTGATATGCCCCAGACGGCGGGCGCGATGGCAGTTGACCTTCCTTTCGGCTTTCACTTCCGGGTTACCTTGTACTCTTGCTAAAGTTCACTATAATCATGCTTATGATGATGGGTTCATTGAAAAGGCAGTTGAGAAAGTACTTCCATCTTTTGGTAGGTAATTAAAGTACGACCATAAGCTATCTCATTCGAAATTTTAGTTTCTATTTTGGAAGACTTGACGTAGAAACACGCAATATTGAGGTCCAAGCCTAGTCTACATGCACATACTCTAATTTGACACCGTACTGCAATTCCTAAAGCCCTGAGCAGAGGCAAGATAATTTATGTCAGTCTCTGCTGTGTCAAATAATAAGGAGCGGCTTAAAGCCCTATAGCACTAGTTATAGCTACCGTGCGCCCTCTATATACCAAACAATGCCTAATCGATGCCTGTTGGTCCCCCATGCATGATCCCCTTTTTCTTAGGTTAATTGAGAGCTGATTTGATGAGATAACCACCTGTCAGTGACCTTACAGGAAGGTCTAATCCCCCTGGCCAAACTAGTACAGCATTCGACAATGAACAAAACAAAACGAGAACGAACAATCATTACATTTCAACATGGCTTCAATGAAAATACATAGGAACTCGTCTGGAGGACGACGAAGATCTAAACAAAATTCCTATAGACAGGAAATCAGTTCTCAGTCTTTAATACACAAAGTAATATCCGTGATAAATGATAGTATGAAGCAATTGGGAAAGAAAGCTTGGAAAAAATTGTTTCATAGTTAAAATATTTCTTTGAAGCTAAGCGTATATAAACGTATCGAATGAATTTCAAACTGACAATAAATGTTCATGGTCGACCTTTCAAAACAGTTCATCATACTTCTTAACTCGTTTCAGTCACCAACGTTACTGGTTATACCAGCAACATGTTGCCTAATTGAAGTCGGTTAATGATTTATTGCTCGCTATACCTATCACTTTTTATGAAGTCCTTGCCAAAGTAACCACGCTATAAACATCTCACCTTGATAAAAGGCAATCAATTGCGTATCTATTTATCGTAACAAATTATTAATGCATTCTCACCGATCTTCGTCAGAGTTTACAATGAAAGAGTAGCTTGAATCAATTGCTATTATTTAATATTCGAAAGGTTGAGCGACACCCATGATTCCGAAGGGTTTCGAGACACTGTTCATGCCTCTTCTAATGATTGTAAACGAAACAATCCACGTGGATATTCTTGACATGGTGGCTTACACGCTGGCTTTAGCTTTAAAGGTAATAATGATGATAAAAACATCAACAACAACAACAATAATAATAATAATAATAATTTAAAAGTGAAGATGTTTTGTTTACTCGGGGTAGCCTCAACAGTAATAATAATTTTCTCTCGGAGGCAACCTGCAATCATATTAGTAGTAGTACCCAGTCATTAGCCGAGCTACCTTGATAATATCATATCATTATTATTATTAAAGAGGTTATTAGTATCATTATTAAAGAGAATATCATTATAATTAGTAGTAGCATTATTATTAACATGCCATGATCAGAAGTCAACTTTAGCTTTAACACGACAAGCAGACGTGTGACTCTCTCAGCATCAATCCAGGGACAGCACCTAGTTGCACTCTCGACTTTCGAGGGTCATTGTACTATCGCTTGTCATACACCAAAATATCAAATAATGTCCTTGTATGTATAGATCCTGGCTTGTAAAAATTTGTGTGGTGAATAATATTTGGCAGTTTTGATAGGAAAAACTGTTTCATTTTCTTGTAGGTATTTCCGGATTTTGTTTCCTTCTTTTTTTTAAATTTAAATGGTGTGATGTGTAAAGAACATAGGTCATCTAGGTCTCCTTTAAAAGACATTTTGGTTTTCTCTCTCTCTCTCTCTCTCTCTCTCCCTTTCTCTCTCTCTCTCTATGTCTCTCACTGTCTGTTTTTCCCTCCAAGGAACCTATTCTTTAAAAGCTTTGCTTTTCTATAGGTTCCTGTAAATTGCTGTTCTTTTCTTGTCTGGGTTTCCTTTAACATGACAATAGTTAAATATTTGGTGATATATAATTTTGTAGTCTGATTAATCATTTTTGTATTATGAAACAATATGACTGTATTTCATGTATATTTTGTTATCTGTATTGAATCTGCCTGTGAAATGTGAAACCAATAAACTCAAACTCTCTCTCTCGCATTGTCTTTCTCTGTATGTCTGTATGTGTGTGTTTCTCTCAGTCTGTCTGTCTCTCTGTGACTCTCTCTCTCTCTCTCTCCCTCTCTCTCTCTCTCTCTCTATGTCGCTCATATATCCATTATGCATTCATGTGTGTAAGTGAATGTATGTTCATTTCACCCCCCCCCCCATCTCTATCTTTCTTTCTTTGTTACCTTTCACTGACTCAATTATTCGTCACTCCACTCCTGCATTCACGTTGCGCTCAGATGTGCCCCGATCCCTCTCAAATGTCACCACACTACTCCCTAACCTTAACCATGCGGGGAAAGAACACTTTCCTGCCTTCTCCCTCCCCCTTCCACTCCCCTTACCCCATCATACCATGGACCTACTAATCATAGCTAGTCACTATCCCTTAGCTATAAGTAGAAACAGTGGCACTGGTAATCAGCGTGTTACTGTCTCCTCTCCCCCGGGGGGTTTCCCCGTTAACTGTTCGACTCATGTTCGAGGAAGAGCATCATTTCCAGCAGAGCGAACACAGTTCATCCCCAGGAGTTCATCTCCTGATGTGTCCGACTATTGACTGGGTTCTAGTGAATATTGAGGTCTGATTAAGGTGAAAGATAATATGTATCTACTTATTACTTCATTCATTTATGTATTTATTTATACATTTATTTATTTATACATCATTCTATTAATATATGCTTGTCTTAATGCAATTTATTTATTTATTCATATTCATATTCATATTCATATTCATTTTCATTTTCTTTCTTTTTTCTTCATTTAAAAAAAAATGTTTTTCATTAATTGATGTCTTCATTTCTTGATCTATCTTTCTCTTGCAGGAGGTCTATTTTCTGTGTTTTACCTGCCTTGTCGGCTCGAGTGGAGTATAGATATAGTCAAGGGTGTCGATTTGTATCCGTGGTTGGGGGGATGATAGGTGCCAAAATATTTTCGGCAATGGATCAAAGCAACCAAGGGGTAGAAGCGTGTCGTGTGGCAGGTTGCACCCCCTCCCTAAGCGCGTAGCCAAGGGGTTGGGTGCAGGGAGGGAGGAGTTTCCCCCTCCCCCGCGAAGCTTTGACGTTTCATTAAATTATAAGAGAAAGAAGACGATTCGTTGGACCGTTATCGACTCTTATTCCTTGATTGAATCAAGTTCCCCTTCCTCCGCGCGTAGCGCGGAAGCTCTGACGTTTCATTAGATTATTAAGGAAAGAAGACGATTCGATGTACCATTCTCGACTCTTAATCCTTGTTTGAAACAAGTTCCCCTTCCTCCGCGCGTAGCGCGGAAGCCCTGACGTTTCATTAGATTATTAAAGAAAGAAGACGATTCGATGTACCATTCTCGACTCTTAATTCTTAATGTTTGAATCAAGTTTCCCTTCCTCCGCGTGTAGCGCGTAGCGCGGAAGCTCTGATGTTCATTATATTATTAAAGAAAGAATACGATTCGATGTACCATTCTCGACTCTTAATCCTTGTCTGAATTCATTTCCCCCCCCCCTCCCGCGCGAAGCGTGGAAGCTTTGACGTTTCAATAAATTATTACGCTTAATCCTTGTCTGAATTCATTTTCGCCCATCCCGCGCGAAGCGCGGAAGCTTTCACGTTTCATTAAATTATTAGAGAAAGAAGACGATTCATTGTATCGTGTCCATGTCTGAGTGCAATTCCCCCCGCCCTCCCGCGCGGAGCGCGGAAGCTTTGACGTTTCATTTAATTATTACTCTTATTCCTTGTCTGAATTCAATTTCGCCCATTCCTGAGCGAAGCGCGGAAGCTTTCACATTTCATTACATTATTAGAGAATGAAGACGATTCGTTGTATCGCGTGCTTGTCTGAATTAAGTTCCCCCCCCCCCTAACGCGCGAAGCGGGGAAGCTTTGACGTTTTTTTGATTATTAATCTTAATCCACATCTCAAATCAATTTCGCCCATCCCGCGCGTAGCGCGGAAGCTTTCACGTTTCATTAAATTATTAGAAATGGCCACTAATTAGGCCCATTAGTGACTATACAAAATATATGCTCTTCCTGGCTATTTGGGAATGTGTCAGTTTGCAACAGAAATGGAGAAACGCGAATTTGTTGAAAATCATGTGATATCACGAACATTTATAAATCACTTGTATTAAATTGAAAATCAGTCATGGTTGGATTTTTTTTTTTTTTTTTTTTTTATGGGGGGGGGGGGGGGGCTAGCGCCCCCAAGCCCCCCCCCTCCACCAGTACGCCAGTGACATAGGCTTACATCAGCTTTTAAATGGAAAAAAAAAGTTGTGACATAATAATCTTTCTCCAAAAATGAAAAATGTTTTAGGAAATATCAGGAAATAAAATGAGTGAAAAAAATAAACAAAGATACAATCATGTAATTTTAAAGAAAGGTGAACGGAAACAACATAGCAACTAGTGAACTATCTTATAAGTCATACTGATGTCCGAAAATCGTTCTCCTTGTCTCCGATCTCATCACGAATTCGTCACAGAGTTCATCTATGTTTACACTGTCCAGGATTGTCTGATGTGCATTGCAGATTGCTACTTTTGCGCTTCTCGTTAACTTAGCTCGTTGCTTTTTAACGCTGCGGCTTTGCATTTGGCGCACTGCATTTCTATGATGCTGTTGATTGAACAAATTGAATAAATTCATCAATTCCTCATGAAGCCGTATGAGCGAGAATTCAATTTATTCTTGTCTCATATACGGTTGTCTCATTTACTTCGTATATATGTAATTATGAAAATGAGATAGCAAAATGTGTATATTGATGGTCATCTTGCGAGTAATAACCATTAACTACTCTCATCGGACTCTCATCATAAATTTTCTCTTCATTTTTTTTTTGAGGGTGAATTATCGGGGGGGGGGATGATTGTACAGGGCATCCCCCCCCCACCTGAAATATTGGGGGGATATATCCCCCCATCCCCCCCCCCCCCGGGATCGACACCCATGGATATAGTCAACATTGACGAGAGTATATAGCACACCGAGCTCCATGTAGATATGTACCTTTGCAGGACTCGATGTACTCACAAAATGACGAGGATTGTTATTGCTTTTACGTTTCATTAGAAGTTTATCAATATCGCATCTCTTTAGTAGACCATCTTCATAGGCCTAATATTTTACAGCTTAGTTATACTTTTATATTCGTGAGGGCGAAAAGATCATCTGGTCTTAGAACGCTGAAAATCCAGAAGGCGTATCCATCCAGAAGTTGAATAGAAAAGGGGAGGGGTTATGCCGCCTTCATCAGTTTTTGGATACGTCACTGCTATTTTTTAACAGATGACTTCATCCAAACTGAAAAGAAAAATAGATTTGCGCACGAGCAAATAAAACTAAATATTTACTGTTTAAACATTTGATGCTGAAAATGGGGAGAAAACAACGATTAGTCATGGTCAATTTAACAAGCTAATTAAAAAGGGCTGGGTGTAATATGCTATCGGTATCCTGTTTTTGAAATTCATTCGCGCATTTCGTCGAAATACATATCACATTTGAAATAGATAGTCATGCATGGCATACTAATTATAGAGAAATTAATAATAACCTCTAATAATCTCACTGCTGATTTTCAAACTAAAGGTCGAGGTTACAACTCTTGAGTCAGTTTAAGAGAGAGAGAGAGAAAGAGAGAGAGAGGGAAAAGAGATTGTCATCGCATATCATCGATGTCGTTGACCCCACAATATCTATTTCAAGTAAACACCAACTACGCATAACTAATGAGTTAGGTCATTCGTATCAATCAAATAACAATTTGATGACTCTTGCCAAAAATGTGAGCGAATTTCCATATTTGTACCTCTGCGATCGAGTACCGATGCATTTTGAACAAAGAAGAAATACGTGTACGACTTGTGATGGGAAACGGTACGATGACATGAAGTAACCTCTAGAGACCTAACTGACATCACTCAAAATAAACATAACCACAGACATCTTTCAAAATCATTTATCCATACCCAAAATATGACATTATCAATACGTAGTGCTGAGCTCGCTTGCGCTGCCTCCCCAAATCGTTTTGTACGTTGCCGTCTAGCTAGGCGTAACGAAATTATCCAAACACCGATTCGCGGAATCGTCGAATAGGGTTAATGCGAATTAGCGCACTCACCGAGCGTCGCTCAATTCCGAGAAATGCCTATTGCTATCTACATATCTACGAGGCGTCGGGAGTCATCGAACCCAGTCGGGGCCTGGGAGATACGGTTCACGTTCGTGCTCATTTAATGTCGCTTGACTTGAAGTTCGATCGAGGCTTGCTATAAATAGACATTTAAAGCTGTATATGAGATGCTCTTGGTGTCTTGTAGGCCTGTATGTAGATATTTTTCTTTAAATATATAATAGTAGTCGAAGTCACTTTAATTCATAGAAAAGAAAATCTTTATCACAGATTTTGTCATTTTCCTATTTACTTAATATGCTTTAGCAGGACAACACAATTAGTAGAAGATGTTAACATTCTAATTTATTTATTATGCATACAATTTGAACAGTATAAGGTAAACTCTACAGTGGTATAGCTCTTTGTTATGTGCCGCATACATTTATGTTGATTTGTGACATGACTTTGTATGCGTCAAAATATCCCTCTTATTACTGTTAATTATACCAGAGAGCAACTGAACCCCGATATAGAGTAGTCTTTAAGCCGTACAAATTTAAATTAGACTTGTACGTCACACATAAGTGTAACAGAAACGAGTTTGAATTCGCAGACTATTCTTACATCCACTTAAGATGTGGACTTGGCGGGTATGGCGTGAAATGCACCTTCTTCCTAAATCTGCACCTCATAATTATAGTGGCTAAGTTTATAATCTCATTCCCCTCCTCGTTCTTAGGAAAGATACACAATGATTATCGTATTAATCAGTTTATTTAATTCTGGGCTTCACCCTCGTCCAGTAAAGCTAATATGATTTTTTTAATTTATGCATAATATTCTAAGCATGTACGATCCGATTTAGAGAAAAAGAGACTATTTTTGTCACACATTATTTCCCCCTCCCTGGATGCTTTGTTTTTCTGGGGTAGGGATTTCCTAGAACTGGAGAAAACGCCTTGGGTCGATGCGCTTTTTTTAATTTTAGCAGGTGATGGCTTCTTTTAGACCGCTCAAAATAACGCTCACATATTTTATTTTCTTTGGAAAAGGCGGAAGGCGTAAAGAGATTGATGATGAGAAAGCAGAGTGGGGGTCTCTTCTCCGATAATTGTCTGCTGTCCTGTCCTCCTCTCCCCATTTCTCTCTCTCTTTCTCTCTCTCTCTTTCCATCTCTCTCTCTCCATCTCTCTCTATCCATCTCATCTCTGTCTCTCTGTGTCTGTCTCTCTCTCTCTCTCTCTCTCTCTCTCGCTTTCTAGCCCTTTTCCCTCTTAAACTGACTTTTTAATTCAAATATAGTCTTTATCAATATGCCTATATTGTTTCATAAGTTCGCACTAACAATCTCTCTGATTTCTTTTCTTCTTTCTTCGTGAGGTTATTACAGTATGTACCATGAATTCTCGGACACGCTTCTTCGCTCGAATTTTAAAAGAAATCCCCCCCCCCCTCCTCCCGAACAGTGAAATAAAAAATAGAAACCAAAACAAAACGATAACAACTTATCCCCCACGGTTCACATTGCACATCCCCCCCCCCTTCCCTCCCTCGTCTACATTTACGGTAAAATACATGATCAGAATAGTATCAGGCCCAAGCGTTTATTTTTAAAGTCAAAGCAAGGGAAACTTACATGTGTTACCCCGGGCCATGGTACAAATTCGATCCATGCCTTTATAAAAGAATTTAACCATGCAGGTAGATGCCGTCTGTCTAGTTCTCGGAAACTGTTTTTTGTTTTTAATCTTTTTTGTTTTCTTCTTTCCTAGCCGTATCGGGGTTAAAAGCGCTTGGAAATCAGGGGGCAATTCATTATCCTGACATCTTTCATACCTTTATAAAGGTTACTTGAATTTCAAAGAAATATGGCGAAAACATGTCACCTTCAAGGAAAAGAGTCTTAAATAAGATCGCGTTACACGGACCCATTTACATAATCATACTCACTGGAGACAGACTGAGAACTAGAGAGAAGGGGAGAGGGAGTGGAGCACAAAGAGAGAGAGAGAGAGAGAGAGAGAGAGAGAGACGGACATAAAGACAGGCAGACACACGCAGAGAGAGAGAGAGAGAGAGAGAGAAGGGGGACCCATGTTTGTTAGAGGCAGTCCTCATGTAAAGTTGATAGGTATATTGGAATGTTGCATAATTATTATCTAATTATCAACACATAAAAAACCTCATTCACCCTGTTAAAATGCTCTGTTATAAGTAATATTCGCTACGGTGTGTCATATACCTCAATATAACCTTCCATCATTTTCCGAAAATGCTTCTTGACCAATCTAATATCGCGTTTAAATTCTGTTGTTCCAGACTCCTTGCCTTGCTCGGGAATTCCAAGAAATTCCCTCAGCCTCGCGACCGAGCTGCTTCCAAGAATCCACCACTTACCGATGTTAAGTAGACCTTTTAATAAGGAGGAAACTTTCCTTATCCACCTGCCTAGTTAGAGAGAGAGAAAGAGAGAGAGAGAGAGAGAGAGAGAGAGAGAGAGGGGGGGGGGGGTAAAGAGAGAGGCTGTCAGTCTTTTATTAGTGCGAGATGGCTGCCTGGTGTGGGGCCGGGATGCGTGCTGGAAAGGGGTCATTGACTTGGGGAGGATGGGAGGAGGCAGCAGGAGGAGACATCTTTGTTATCAGAGGCGTGGATCCATCGTCGGGGTTCTGGGATAGAGGGGAGGGGGAAAGGGAAGGGGGTGGGGGTTAGATACAGTGATCTAGTAATATTCCTCCCTTTCCCAATATCCACATACCTATAGTAAAACTGCTACCATTGACGTGAAGCAATATTTTCAAATATTGCCATACAATGTTTACCTCCTTTTTGTTATAGTACAAACTATCCAAACAAAATGTTATACCATTTTCGACACATATTACCTCATAATTATTACAACAAATACAATGTAGATGCCAAATTTAGCTGATTAAAGTTTGCTGTGGTATGGCTTTTTAATCCCTTTTTCTTTTCATGTCTTCCGCTCTGAAATGTGTTTTCATAAAGATAATAACAAACTCGTGTTTAGTGGTCCGGGGGGGGGGGGGGGTGTTGGAGCACATCCAACTTGAACATTCCAATCTGACATAATAGTATGCGCATTTACAGCCCCCCTCCCCCCAAAAAAGTTTTAAAAATGTGCTCCAAAACTTCCCTATTCACTATGCTCATCCAGTTGCAACCCCGCCCCCTACACACAAAAAAAAAAACAGAAACAGGCAACTGAATCTTGTGATATCCCTCCCCCTTAACAAGTTTGTCAGACACTGTGTCACCCCCCCCCCATATCCACCGGCTGAATAATTTGGAACCGCCATTGCTCGTGAATTGTATTGTATAGCACTTGATATCTTGTATGTATAATTGCACATCTTAATCATGGAACTGCAATGTGAAACATTTAAAAACGCTGAGAAAAAACAGTGCTTCGTGGTGTGAAATAGTTTGCGTTGAACTTACCGTGCACTTTAAAATAATCAAATCATTTTATTCGCCCTAATGGATTCATTGTGGTATTCTAACCAAATACACACACACACACGCACACATCTGTTAATCCCCTGACTTCGTTACCAATTAAAGGGAAAGTCCACCCCAGGATTTTCTTTAGCTGACGATATAGACCTAATAATACCATGAAGAATGATACAAGTCTCATTAAAATCCATGATCACATAACGAAGATATATCGACTTTTTTATCGAAAATCAGCCGCCCCCCAAATGCAAATGCGTTACATGGGCAAAAAACGATCGCCAAAAAATAACCGATAGTATCGAAATTGTGACGTATGTTGCGAGCTGCCTTCTTATTTCGCAGACATTCATTTTCGCTCGCGGTACACTGTTATCGCACTGACACGACGAATCATGAATGAAAGTGAAAGCGAAAGTGAATGTCTCCGAAATAAGAAGGCAGCTCGCAACATACGTCACAATCGTTTCATGCCCATGTAACGCATTTGCATTTGGGGGGCGGCTGATTTTCGATAAAAAAGTCGATATATCTTCGTTATGTGATCATGGATTTTAATGAGACTTGTATCATTCTTCATGGTATTATTAGGTCTATATCGTCAGCTAAAGAAAATCCTGGGGTGGACTATCCCTTTAAAGAATGCATAAAAAGAAGAAGAACAAAAAAGGATTAGAAAATATACCACAGGGACCCTTTGTGACCTAAACTTCGTGAAATGTCAATAATGTACTTGGCGTCTAAGCTAATTTTTCACAGTCTGTTGATCGGGTCATTATAACAAAATACACCTCTTTCGGTTTTATGCTCACGAACAACTTCCAGGCTTTAGTCAATAACACCATGCTTTGACATTAAAATGGAGACAGATACTGGAATAATGCGTGGTTAATACAATAATGGAGGTCTTTTGTGCTGTTATTCCAGAATATTGGCCGGGCGCCGAATTAGAAATGATTTTCGAGCCCTGCAAAAAAAAAAAACGGCTTGAATCCATCATGCGATTTCTCTGAAAAACCACAGCTTGTGGGTTTCTAAATGTGATCTATTTCACCTTATTTGAACTTTGAATGTGTATAGAACCCATTGCGAATTTTGCATGGAAAAGAAGAGGAAGAAAGAGGATCAAGAAATTTAGAATTGCTGGTACTAAGTAATAATTCATAATTTACTTATTTTGTCAGTTCTTAAAAGGGTACATTACATTATGATATCACGTCCCTTTGCGCCTCCAAAGAATTTTGCAAATATTATTACCCCGGTCTTTGCTCCGGCTGCTCAGGCCAAGGATTCAAGGAGGTAGGATTTTTTTTCTCCGACTAGGTACCCATTTATTGGTCGGAATGTGTAGAGTAACATAATTGCCAGAATTAGTGTTGTGGTGTTCGAACCAAGAACCTTGTGGTTCAGAGTCCTGACACTCATCCACTGGACCACGACAAAATAATGTGGGACGTATAGCGTAATACAGGAAAGTTCTACTGACCACGTGTGAAAGAAAATGTTAAGAAGTTATTGGGATTCGCTGATTATAAGAAAAAATGTGTATTTTTTCAGAGTTCTAAATAATGATAAAAAGTGACTCAATATTGCTTAAAGATAAACTCCAGTTCTGGTAAAAAAAAGAAAATTAATTCTCACAGAATCAAACGAAACTTACACTGAATGTTCAAGATTACAAATAAAAGACATGTGCCAAACAATTTTGGAAGAAAATGTATACTGGCTGAGTAATGAGCATAGAAAGACAAGGAAATCAAGGTAGTACCAACCCCGACACCATATGTGTTGTCCCATATATAGCTTTCTGTGTCGGTGCTTGTTACTTTACCAAGACTCGGCCAAATTTATTATGATTTTGATGACTCCAGAACCTTGCAGTGCACACCAATACTTACATGCTACATGATCAACTGTTTCTGATCCATTCTACACCTTTTCTTTCACAATGCAATCGCATTACCAGTACTGGAGTTTATCTTTAAGCTCACGCACAGTGAAAAGCACTATTACATGGGCATATAATATATAGCACAACAAAATACAATTTTTGGGTCCAACCTTTCAAACTTACATATTTTTCATCATGGGGATGAAAAAGGGAAAACCACAAATTAACTTTCACCATTAATGATTTTTTTTCTATTAAGATCAAAGGTAATACTTCTTTTTATCATGTGGCATACACGTATATACGCCAGCACTATTGAACAAAATATATGTTATTAATGAAAGTTTGTTAAACCGTAGTCAAAGGCTTGCGTGCGAACTTTCTCCTTCAGTCACATCTGATTACACGAAAGTAAATATGAGACAACGTCGGAGAATATAAGATGAAATAATTATGATACGTTTTCAGTATACATTACGTACGAACTTTTCAATAATGCGGGCTTTCGAAACTCCGTTCCTTCCACGGCTTGCTCTCATGCACATTTCTTGATTATTTATACCGGGAAAATTGATATATTATATGGCAGATACTTTCTATTGGAAACACAACCAACATCAAATTATGAAATGCATCCTCCTCCTCTCCACCACCCCCCCCCCCTCCCATCCAGTCAATATAAAAATGAAGGAAAAAAAGACATAAAGGAAAGACAGCTGCGCCTAGTCTACGTGCGATTATTGGTGTAGGGGCATAATAATATTTCTAGGTATTTCTAGATAATAATCTTTCAATGACATCCTTCGTTTTTGCTCCTTGCCTTTAAATAGTAGTGCACAATTATAATCATATCGTTGTTGTTGTTGTTTTTTATTAATTTATTTCGGTTTATAGTTAAACATTCGCACTCAATTAAAATATTTTACTGGCCATTTTTGTTTTCTATTCATGACTTTCGATTTTGAGCAAGTGATAACCTTGGAAGAGCAAATCGTTTTAATATGTGACATTCAGCTATTTTACATGCATCCACGCATCTGATCAAATTACAGTATAACATATACTATGTTGCAAATGAAAATCAATAAAATCCCTGTGGGGGGGGGGGAATATGAAAGAAAAATAACATATACAAATGATGCAGGTGCCCCCTTCCTCCCCCGCCGCCCGTGCTCTAGTAGCTACGCCATGTAGGGAGACAGCTAATTAAACAGGCATCAAAACCTATTGATATCTCCCTAATACGAAACTACATTATATTCCAAATGCTTAACTGTTACAAGCTGCAATAGAAATATAACCACTTAATCCAAGCACAATGTCACGAAGTTGTGGTATGGGAATTCCCAAGGAGGAAGCAATGCTCTTTTTCTTTTTAATGTTTATTGTTCTTCTTACTAAACCGACGCTTGTTCACTGTCTTTGAATCAACTCGACTAAAACATTAAACATAGTAAATAGTTATTCAATGGGTTTAAAGGACTGTGGTGATGGATCTTAACTCTCATAAGAAAGGTCCTGGGTTCGAGACTTGCTCGTTGTTACACCCTTGAACGAGTGTTGTTGTTGTTGTTTTTTTTTTACTTACATCCTTTTCGACCCAGGTTAAATACATGTAAGTACCAAGCAATGCTGGCGGTTGTGATAATAGAAGGGCCTGCAGTAAATGTAATATTGATACTGGCATGGCGGACGAGCTAATTTTGGAAAGATAGAAACATGAATGCCATCATAAATTATCATATCATATTTTATCATAAATAAATGATTGTCATGTTTTTTAAGTTTGCTTTTATTGCCAGTGATTGGCCACGAATATGTTTGACGACGCATAGGAAATTAGTAATACTTCGCAGCGTAAGATCCGTGTTCAGCTGTACTACATTGTAGCTGTCCAGAGCTAAAATCGATTAATACGAGCTAACCTCGATGATCTATATCACTTTTATCTGAGTTCAAAATTCAGATGTTATACTCGGAAAACGAAAGTATGTTTGACGGAGAGACCTCGACCGTTTGGATTACATGACATGAAGATGGGAAATGGATGAAAGATATCGATTTTAGGATTTCCTTTCTCACGCCACCCTTAAATCTCTCTCTCTCTCTCTCTCTGTCTCTTCTCTTCTCTACCTCCTTCTCTCTACCTCTCTCTTTTTTCTCTCTCTTTATCTCTCTCTGTTTCTCTCTACTTATCTCCTCCTTCCTCTTGCCCTTCTCTGTCTCTCTCTCTCTTTCTTTCTCTCTCTCTCTTCCAATATGCCTTTCTCTCCTCTTTTCTCCCCTCCTCCCCCTCTCTCACCCTTTCTCCCTTCATCTTTTTCCCCCTCTCCGCTCTCTCTCTAACAGTGTTGGTACCTTTGCCCTTCTGCCCTTTTCTCCCTCTATCAGTGATAGTATCGTTCTCTGTCCATTATAATAATCCTCTTTCGAAACGCTATCTGGAAGCATTTTCCCCCCGAATCACATTTGCAAAGGCGGGTAGGGGGCCACCCCCCCCTTTCTGCTAATTTTGATGCGCCCTTGACCCCTCTTATGAAAATTAATTTCTACTATCATACCAACGACTCAAATGTAATACCCTCCTTCTGCTCCGGAGTTTAATATGGCCTGACATTTTACATACCTAGGTCATGGAGGTGTGTTAATTAATTACTACCGGTCCCGTTGCATGATAAATGATCACATTTGAGGATCATTAATAACAACTTTCATTATCAAAGCCTTTTCACGCAAAGGCATATCTAGGGCGAAGGTTAAACTGCGGGGAGTAAACTATGTTGCAATCTCTACAATCACGCCCATGTCTGTGTAAAACTTGCCACATTATGGTAATTCTTATTAAACAAACACACACACCCTTACACACACACAAACGCACGCCCACACATGCATATATAATATAGAGAAAGAGAGAGGGAGAGAGAGAGAGAGAGAGAGAGAGAAAGAGAGAGATAAAGATATTTCTATTGAGTAATTGGAGTAACAAATTGAACATCTTTCTAACAATAAAATACAAAATATAGACAGTTGTTTGAAGAGGGCTATTTCTATCAATATTCATTGATATGATAAATAAATGTAACACTAGATCCTTCGTTTCCATTAATCCTCAATGCTTTTTTCTGTACAAACATCATGTCATATCTTATTATATTCCAAAGCTCTTCTTATTTTTACTCAAATTACTTCATATCCATCAACGTCACTTCTCCACCCTCACTGTTAAGTAAATTCTGAGATCGCTTGGAATACTTCCTCATTTTCCATTCTTCATTTCCTGGGACATTTTCAATGTAACATGAGGTTTATTCGATCTAATTTCCACTTTATTCCTAAGAGCTTTACTTCCTTCCTCATATCCTCTTATGTTTAAATGATATTGTCATATGATGTTGACGACATCAAGGACTGTAATTGATTAAGTGAATGATAAATTAATTGAGTCATTTCAGATCCAAATGTTTGAATAATATTATACCATATATGGGTAGTGAAGAGCATGGTCTAGTGGAATAAAAGCGTTCATTATAAACCTAAACAGGAATTATTTGATTAGGGTATAAAGAGAGAAAGAGAGAAAGTTTAGAATGAAGACAAACATACATACAAAAAGATTAGCTTAATGCTTGGCTGACAACACAAACATCCTCAAATTAAAAATACTTCGCTATGCTTATGAATACAACAAACCTCATAAGCTATACGTGGGTCTTAGAATGTAAAGTGTGTTTACGATATTTAAAGACATGAATAAAGACATTTATTTTCCTTGTCATGAATTTCATTCACAGGTCTGCACGAAGACGGCGACTGTTGTAGTATACAAGTAAGCTAAAATTATGATTGAAATAAAGCCTTAAAAATTCGAGGTAAAAAACGAGGTTAACCATTAATGCTTGCCTTGTTTCCCTTGTGAATACAAAATAACGGTACAAAGTACTATTGGGCCTCGTACAAGCAAAGTGACTTTCAGCAAATCAGAATCGGGTATATTTTGGCGTGTTTAAAAAAAGAAAATGTTTTCACAAATGGTCCCTGGTATGACTTTTATTGTTAGTTTTGTTAATGAATGTTAATAAATGTTAGTTATGTCAAATAGTGATGGTCAAACATTTCTCCAGTGGTTTTGCCCTTTTTAGAAGTTCGTAATGTGCACTCAGATCTGAATTCGTGGTTCCATGCTCCTTGAATTAATAAATATAAATGCTGTGTTCACCGAAGCACTGTAGCATCTTCCAGTCATATCGAGATCTATGATGAAACTCCATTTGGATCAAGCTTTAAACCAGTTTAAACCAGCTTGGGCAAAGCATTCAAATAATTTCAAACGGTCTTGACCAAGCTATACACCACTAGGTCATTTTCGTAATGTACCAACATTTTATACATGTGCCTATGTACAGCGCCTCGATTATAATTATTTCATTCACCTGTTACTAATAAAATTATCTCAATAATCAGAATGCAAATTACATACTTCAGGCAGGACAAACATTATGGCTTGCACTACCAAACATTAAGCAATTTGCATTCTGACTAATAAATGAAATACATTTATTCGTAACAGCTGACTAAAGTCGTATCAAGGCACTTAAACCTATCTGCGCTAGTTTGGCCAGGAGGGATTGGACCTCCCTGCATGGTCACTGATAGGTAGTTATCTCATAAAATTAGCTCTCAATTAACATAAGAAACAGGGGACCATGGGGGACAAATGGGTACCGCTTAGGCATTGTTTGCTATATAGAGGGCTCAAGTAGCTATGAGTAGTGAAGTGGGGCTTTAATCAAACTTTCAGCACGTTCGGACCCTTTAACTACAGTATAACCTAATCTATCTCTTTAATGAACCAACTCTTGAGACACATTGACAGAATGATATCTCTGCTTTGCTTTGCTTTGCCTTGAACAACCTATCCTAGCTCTCAGAGATATAATTGTTTCAGGCTTTCTAATTATAACCACCTCCAGGAAATGTCCGCATTCTCGTTACGGTCGAAAGTGCAAGAACTATTTCAACCTGTCACAGGCCAAGCCGGGCGCCTAGTGGTATTTTCTTTTTGGTCGAGCGAGGCTCTTGATTTAAAAACTTCCCACCATTAAACTTACTGGTTAGGAAGCAGGAAGGTCCCGCCTGTTCCTCTGATAACCTCCTCATTCGCTTTCACTGTTATTTCTCTCAACTCTCTCTATCCCGTATTATTTCCTCTCAGTGTGGAAGTAAAACCTGGCAATCACTGTACCAGCAGAAACAATAGTCCAATCTCCCCTCGATGAATTACTTTCCCACTTATCCCAAGTAAAACAAAAGACGAGCTGAAAGTTAAACAAAAAATGGACACAGGCGTTGATTAGATAAAGTTTTGATGACTTTTGGGAAGAGGAAATCGCAGAGGAATGTAAAGCTCATTTAAGAATTAATTAGCAAGGTGAATCCAGGTTTATTAATAATTAGAGTACGATTCAGGGGTCAGTGAGCTTCACGAAATCTTTGGTTGAATAATTTGATTTAATTCATAAAAAATAAAGATTATATGACAATGTTTGACAAAGAACGTAATCACAATTGAACGAACTTAATTGAATTGAATTGCATAAGGTCCATGCTTTTCTCTCATTGAATAATTGTGTGATAATTATATCCCAAACATATACATGTACAAGCATCTTCTCTTGCCCCCATACTGTCCGACTTTTATCTAATTTAGTTCCTGACCAATATCTACATTTCTCTCCCACAAATTATACCTCCAGCTTCGCCTACATTCTTTTGAAACCTGATTGAAAATCAGATTCTGGGGGTCCTTAAAGACCGTCAATACTACTGGGCCAGAAGGGATTAGAACACACAGCGAGGTCACTGACAGGTGTCTATTTTAACTCAGCTCTGAACTAACATAAGAAAAAGAGGATCATGGGGGACCAACAGGTACCGATTGGGGAAGTTTTCTATATAGAGGGAGCAAGTAGCTACAAGTAGGACAGTGGGGCTTTAAAGAATGTCATTGCACAATTTTTAGGGAGTACGTTCCCCTCAGCGTCCCCCTGACTCCTAATGCCTCTTTGTACTATCTAAAGTGCAGTCGGCTATCGTGATATACTTGTTTAACTGTCATGATTAGGGAATGACACTTTGTGTGGTATCGGACGAGGGTGGACAAATGATCATGTGACCCACTCTCAATCGTGGGAATATTCAGTAAATCAAACACCTTCCTCATCAAAACTTCGGAAATCCGAAGAAGATTTATTGACAAACGAAAAAATTGGTTTGGGGAAAAGCTAGTTTGAAATCCCAGACCCTTTGAACTGTTTGTTTTTATTTGTTTAAACAACATTTATGCCATTGCCATTTTGAATATCGATCTTTGTCTCTCCCTATTTGTCCTATTACATGTATTAGATAACTATATTCCACCTTCCCTCATTCTCTCTCTCTCTCTCTTTCTGTCTCTCACTCCCTTTCTGCTTAACATTCTCCCTGCCTTACTCGTAATCATTAACAAAAAA
>JAVYIG010010924.1:0-40000 GCA_035222895.1 Strongylocentrotus droebachiensis | reverse complement strand
TAAATAACGCCTTGTGTGCAACAGGAAATGTATGTAATATAATTCTGCTTTGTTTATTAGAACTGGTTTATTAAAATGGAACCATCGAACATGTAAGTAAAACAAAAAAAAAACATACCAGTAAAAAGACTCCTTGTACTGTAATTTCATTCACAAGCATATCAACTTTTGAGGCATTCATCCAGGGGTACGGAATCACTGGTTTCATTTCCTTTAACATTTGTGAACAACTTACAGAATGTTGCCATGAATGTTAATGAATGATAACTTATCATTCATATCTCTACATTTTCAAGTTTGTTTGAAAGTTTTGTTCACCATAGGTTCTATAGCTGAACTTTGTTTTAACTTTCGGTCGCACTTTGGTCAATGTTGGAAAAGATTGCGTGTTTTAAAGAATATTTCTCAGTAGTTGCAAGTCCTAAACCGCTATCCCAGATGTCGGCCTAAATCACACCGTTTTGTTTGGCAAATTGGCAACTGACCACTCCGAAATCACTGCGCTTTGTTCAGTTTGTTTGGTAAAAACATCACTGTGGGATATATAATTTGTAATTAGTACGACTTCCCTCAAACAAATTGCGAACATTTCTTCGAGAAACTATCGCACGTCTGATTTCGAAAACTATGTAGACATTTACATGAACTTATAAAGGAGATATTTTAAATATGTGAAGTATTTGGGGTATTTTGCAAGTTGGCGGAGACAGTTTGTCGCCATCCCGATATTCTATTTGTCCGATTGCCATGTGGTTTTGTAGGTGGAAAGTGCAAGCTCTTTATATAGAATTCAATGACCTTAGATTAAATACCAAACATAAACATGGGCATTCATATACATCCACCTTTACCACTAAACTATAGACTTGTCAAATTGTGTGCTTAACCTTTTGATGACTTTTATGATAAATATAGGAAATAAAATTACACAATCATGACCTTGTTTGTGACATATAGACTTACAGCCATTTCCCTAAAACATTGTTTTATTTGATCTGCTTTACTTTTGTTTGAATAGGGGTTACTATATATATTGCCTCAAAAAGGGGTGGGGCTACCACTTCATTACCAGTAGGGTGTTCTAAATTATTACATTGTCAAAGTCTCAAAGAATAATTATGCTGGATTTATTTATGTAAAGATGTATTTCCCATTTAGATATTTATCTGTTATTCAAAGATCCCTTTTTTTGGTTTCGTTTCCGTTTTTCGTTTATTTTTTATTTCCTCTCCTTTTATGTATACACTTGCCAAGTTTATAGCGTATCAAAATCGACATTATAATTAAAATCAATAGTATGGCTAAATGGTAGAGTAAGTGGTCTCGTAACCGGGTTCGAAACCATGTCGATGTGCTAATGCCCTTTGATAAGACATTAATCCTTATTTAAAGATAAAGTTGAGCTCTGGTCATGCGATTGCATTGTGAAAGAAAAGGTGTGGAATGGATCAGAAAAAGTTGATCATGTAGCATGTAAGTATTAGTGTGTACTGCAAGGTTCTGGAGTCACCAAAATCATAATAAATTTGGCCCAGTCTTGGTAAAGTAACAAGCACTGTACACGGAAAGCTATATATGGGACTACACAAATGGTGTCGGGGCTAGTGCACCTTGATTTCCTTATCTTTCTATGCTCAATACTCAGCCAGTATACATTTTCTACCAAAATTGTTTGGCGATTGACATTTATTTGTAATCTTGAACATTCAGTGTAAGTTTCGTTTGATTCTGTGAGAATTAATTTCCTTTTTCTTACCAGAACTCATATGGCTCCGGTTAGTCTCATTTCACAACGCCCCATATCGTCAGAGCATGATCTGAGTCGGCAGCCTAACATGTTAGCCTATGGACGTTTTTTTTAAAAATCGTTAAAAATTCATTTTTTGTTTAAACGAAAAGCACATCCACCCCGACGTACGTTATCACTAGCTCTTTCATTGGAGCCCTCATGTCTCATTGACTTTTGAAAGTTCACCCACCGTAATTTTTCAAAATAGGTTGCAAGCTCGTCATTGCCTATAATACACATGTGAAACAAGTCTAACTTTGGACTCAGTTTACCAAGCGATTTGAAGATTATAGGTCGAGCACACGAAACATAAAAAGCATGAATTATCATAGATCACTTCTGCCTATTTCATTATGTCCATTTCATCCAACCCCCCACCGTAATTTTTCCATTTAGTAAAAGCAAACATTTTGCCGAGTTTAGCAAAAACATGAATATTCATGAACGGTCAGACAATACAGCCTTTATAGTACGTAACGTATAGTGAATGGAATGGGCGATGATCCGTTCAGGAGGCAGAGGTCAGTGGTTTGTGCTGGCAATGTTCACGCGAGCGAAAATGAGACAATCGGAGCAATATGCTCAAGTTTTTCTGTAATACCAAGCTCCTCGGAAAAGACGATAAGCCATCTGTCCACTGGATGTATACAAGCATACACATGCTTTCTTAGCAGTCAGGTGTAGCAAAAAACTAACAAATTTCAACGGTGAACCGTAATTTCTTTTTTTACAACATTCATGTAGCTTTGACACGAACTCACATGCTTATTTTGCGCTCTTTATGTAGTACCCATAATGAGGATCCCATATTCCATCCATGACCACACAGACAATCTGACTCATTGGTCATAACAAACATGACACGGAGAGATGTTTTAAACCTGAGGTGGATCAAGAATTTGAAATATAAGGGGTGTGTGCGTCCTACCTTTTTCAAACAGGTACATATAGTCTATAACTCTCGATCGTGTATATTGCGCCAAATAACCCCAATATTTCTCTAAGAGCTTTTATTAATCATATTTTTTGTTCTGGTCATCAGAATCAGACCTGCCCACACACAATGTAAGCACATTTACTATTCAATTCCCTCGGGAGCATGCAGCCAGGCGCCATTTTACAGGCTCCATTTTACAGGCACCACTTTACAGGCACCATTTTTACAGGCACCATATTTATAAAGGCGCCATTTCACAGGCGCCATTTTAAAGGCGCCATTTCACAGGCGCCATTTTAAAGGCGCCATATTACAGGCGCCATTTTACAGGCGCCATTTTACAGGCGCCATTTTACAGGCGCCATTTTACAGGCGCCATTTTACAGGCGCCATTTTAGAGGCGCCATTTTAGGGAGGCGCCATTTTAGAGGCGTCATTTTACAGGCGTCATTTTAGGGAGGCGCCATTTTAGGGAGGCGCCATTTTAGAGGCGCCATTTTAGAGGCGCCATATTACAGGCGCCATTTTACAGGCGCCATTTTACAGGCGCGTATAATCATGATAGTTATACCGTATGCTACATGTATGTATTCCAACCACAATAACGTTCGCGTCCTTTTAGGTACCAATTCAACGACTGGGTGGAAAGAAGCAATGTAGATAACATGCATAAATGGCAAACGTGCCGCTTGGGAGATGTAACCCATGGCCTTCGTATCTGCATCTTCGCATCAATTGTAAATGAATTGATTAAAGCAATAAATGAATAGATCGATGAGTAAAATCAATAAATGAATGGAATGAATAAATAAATGGGTGAACAGATAAAAACAAAACAAAGCTAAATGGATATTAGTACATAGATACATAAATACATAAATACACAAATACATAGAAACATAAATACATAGAGGCAAACAAAATAAAACAAATACATGAATACATAATTACAAAAACACATAAATACATAAACAACTATATTAATAAAATAATATGTTAATTAATTTAAACAAACAAACGAACAATTATAAAATAAATAGGGGGAGGTAAGGGTCTGACGCGTCGTGGGCGCCCCCGCACAATCCGATAGAGGAAGCATGCAGAGAGAGAGAGGAAATACTACCAGCTTCATGGTGACGGAGGATGGTTGGTAACTCAATCCTCAAGCTTCCTTATAAGACCCTGGGCCGAGCGAGGTGACCTCATGACTTTGCAAAGGGAAACCCGAGACAAAAATCAAATGAAATCACAGTCATATTGCTCTTTTTTCTTCTTCTACCTTTTATTATTTACAGTCCGACCGGAAACATGAGTCATTACCGGTCTGATGCATACAAATTTATGCACTTTTTTTTATACTTTCGACTTCCCGCCAAAAAGAAGGATTTGTCTAGTCTAAAAATCGTCTGCGCGTATGTGAGTATGGTACCCCTGGGGCAGTGGTGATTAGTATACATGGTATAAAGCAGGCGGGCTACTAGCCCGGGGGTAGAAATCATATTAACAAATGGGTCAGGATGGATAGTACTTGAGGGCAAATTCATCATGATTCATTCTTAATTATTTCGATTGCTGTTTGTGTTCTGTCCATATATGTGTTCTTTTCATAGCTCATTAAAACACTTGCGTCATTCTTATAAATGGTTTGTTGGCTTGCGATTGTGTATTTGGATTTTGACCAAGACCTTCCTTAACCAATTTGGTGTTAGTGTTAACATGTATTGGAAAGAGAGAGTGAGGATGAGAGAGAGAGAGAGAGAGAGAGAGAGAGGACAGTGTAGATGGGTGTGTGCGTGTGTGTGTGGAGACAGAGAAAGACGGCGAGAGAAAGAGAGGGAGCGAAGAGAGAGAGAGAGAGAGAGAGAGAGAGAGAGAGGGGAAAGAAGAGAGAGTAAGGGGGCGACGAGAAATAAAGAAAATGTCAGAAAAATGAAATAAAGAAAGCAATTTGGAGGGTGTGTGTGTCTTTAACGTTTCGTTTCTTAATATTTTTTAAAATGTCTTACACTAATTTTTAAATATTGAGATTCGTTTCATCCAAATAGAAACAAAAGGTATCACATGTAATTTTTTTTTCAACAACTGACTACCATTACCTACAAAGCCCTGTTAATTTATTTTAGTGCCTATACCAAATAGTCCGAAAGTGCTTTTCAGAAGACAAAACACATTTCCGTTACCTGTATGTAATTAATAATCCAGGTTTCACCGCGAATTCTCACGAAATGCAATTCATTTCCCTTTACTTCAACGTACAAAGCAGACTTGCAGACGCTGAAAATGATATCATCAAACACGAAATACATCATTATGATTACTCATAATGTGACTGTGTTAACACAGGTATTTATTCCTAAACGCGCCGTATTTTTACACCTTGTTTTTATGATCTCACGAACTCATTGTAAGTAGTTGCAAACGATTTATCTTTTCGTTTAAGCCTGGGAGTATTTTTCTAAAGAAGTAAGTTGACTGAAAATGGATACTTGTTGAACAAAGTGAATAATTTCTTAGACCTGAGAAAAGTTTGTCCTAAAACCCACTGGACAAAATGTCGGTCTTGTGGCTGGTCATTCTTATGATTTTATAAAACCTCAGATAGCTTTGAAGACCCTTTGGAAAAGTTGTCAGAAGGGCCACGTCGGTCTCAAAGCCTGGACAGACGAATATTAAGCAACATTTCTTAATCCCAAAATTCAGCTTTGTTTTGTTTTGTTTTCTTCTGGGTGGTTTTTGTGAAGAACTCTTAAAAACCATCACAGTCATGCACGCACCTTAACGGACTAAAAAGGGTAAAACCAGAGCGAATCGATGTCCATGCGGAGTGCGATGTCCATGACGATGATCACGTAATCGAGAACAAACTTCCGTATGGACATGCTCGGTCTTACTGTCGCATTACATACCAGGTTATTTTCAATTTCCACGTGGCCAGGAGGATCATCTTTCATGTTCATACCAGTCTGACTAATGATCCACGTGCTTGATATGACTCAGTCAATCATATTCATAACCTGTCGGGAGAGTCTCTTAATACGCCAGACTTATGATCGTACCACTCCTTTTGTTGGGATCGGAGATGGTTGAGAGAAAGTGATGGATGGTGGTGGTGGTGGTGGTGGGGGGGGGGGGGGGGGGGGGGGTCGCGCCCGTATACCTATTTATGTGCTGTACTGAGTAATTCGAGGGCCGAGCCCTCTTAATATATTTTATCAATTATCAAGTGTCACATTTCTGTAAAATAGCTGCTCACAGCCAATCATAATGAATTCAACGATTGTGGTAGCTTATAACGGTTATTGTAATTTCTCATAAATATCTTCTTTCTTGAAATAAATTTAAACGGATGAATGTTTATCACAGGGACGTCAATGATTGCTTCCTCTCTTTTAATTTGCCAACCCAGCAAGAAATCATTAAAAAGTGAAAGTACATGGATAAAAAGCAATAACAATGAACGATATCTGATCGTCATCCCATTCTATTTTAAATATTCTATATTCCAGATATTCTATTTCTTAACATATCAATGATGTTATGTGAGGCTTTTTATGTTGTCCAACTCGCCTTGTCCTTTTTTTAGATCACAAAATATACTAAAAATAATTCATCCAGTCATAACTATTTTATGTCAGTTCGTTTTTACTTAAAGGTAAATACCAGTTATGGTCATGCGATTGCATTGTGAAAGAAACGTTGTGGAATCGATCAGAAAAGGTTGATCATCTATCATATAAGTATTGGTGTGTACTGCAAGGTTCTGGAATCATCAAAATGATAAGAAATTTGGCCCAGTCTTCGTAAAGTTACAAGCACTGTACACAGAAAGATGTATATGGGACTATACGCACACGTGCGCGACACGTGCGTTTATCTCTCACAGACCATGTAGATAAACTAATTTACCAAATATATCAATTAGTAGGCGGTTTCCCGGCAAAAATGTTATCCTCATGTATTAGTCAAAACATATTCTTTCACATGATTGGTAATCAAAAGCTTCCATTTTAATTTTTTGAAATTGGGGCGTTTCCAATACTGGTCTTTACCTTTAATCTTGACCCCTTGCTAAGTCATGCTCTGACATGTCTGGCGTGTCGAGAAGCAACAGTATTCACCTTGGTTTCACCTTCTACACGTCTAGCTTTCCTGAAGATTCTAGGAAATTCGAGTGACATATGTCTCTATTTCTCCTCAACATCCTGTCTGGTAAATTCTGCACAGGGTTCAAACTCCCGTCACACCGCTAAAGCGAGTCCAACCGACCGATTCAGGATACAAAATATTTTTTTCAGTTGGACTGTTGTGAGTTTGTATCAGTTCAGTCACACCAAAGAGACCGATACAATACCGACAACAGACCGAACGGGCTATCATGTCGCGCCGGATTGGCCAGGAATCGGTCGGTTTGGAGTCGATGTGGAATCGGTTTGGAGGTGTGACTGAGGTCGAAGACCGTGGTAGGTCCCGTTGGTGTGACTGAGGTATCTAGAAACACATGACCAAGTAATAGTTGGTTCAACCATCCTACTTCGAAGTCGGTGACTTTTTCATCTTTTCGCCTCTATCTATTCAACTTCTCCTACTTCCCCTTTTCTTCTTCTTCTTCTTCCTCTCGTTCTTCTTCTTTTTTTCTTTCTATTTCTTCTTCTTTATCATCATCATCATCACCATCATCATCATCATCAACATCATTATATCCTTCTCTTTCTTCCTCTTCTTCTTCTTCTCCTTCTTCTTCTCCCTCTTCTTCATTTTCTCCTCCTTCTTTCTTTTAAAAAAAACAAACATTGGGTTTGGGGTTTTCAGATATAAGTATTTAAAGCGAAAACAATTTCTGACATGTATCGAAATACCTCATGCAAGCACGCAGGACATAACCCGATATCACATCATGAATATTCAAAACCGCAGACAGATATTATTGATCATGAATATTCATGAAAGCACAAACCGTTACTCGATCAAGAACCTCTCTAGATCTGATCTTATTTTCATGAGATGATTATTTTCCTCCATGCACCCATTCTAGCTTTGGTTCGGCGATGTTGTTATGAGTTTTTAGTCAGAACATTGAATCTTTCAAAGGTTTATACTTTGTGTTTATTTCAGGATTTTGTTTTCCATCTTAAAATGGTTGTACTTTAACATACTCATGACATGATGTCTGTTTTCATTTATATGTTCATGCGGGGAGGTTATCACAAACCCTGGTTCATGTATGTATAGTTTTGCAGCAATCCCTTTTTTCTAAACCCTTCACTAATCATTGACCTCCTCTCCATAGTTTCGTTTTGCAGACTACAAATACAACAAAAAAATATATAAATAAATAATGAAATTGAAATTAAAAAATTGAATAAACAGCTCTCTCTCTCTTTGGCGATAAATATGTGTAATTACATTTTCCTACCCATGTACTGATTGCTATTCTTATGATTCTGTGGCGTTCTTTTATAATCTTCTATTTGCTTTGAACAGAGTATGTCCTTTTCTTTCTTTAAACATCGTGACAATTATTATTATTTGATCTTTTGGCAACAGATTGTGAGCTACATTCACATGCTTCTTCCTTTGTTGGCATATTTTTCTTTCTAGCCAATCTTCTTCGAGACGTTCAGCCTGAAAAAAAAAAACATATTTCATTTGTCATGACATCTAATGTTGGTATTTTTATCTTATATCCTTTTCTTATCATGCAATTTACACCTGTAACGGTATAAGTAACTGTATAAAGAGACAAATTATGCACTTCCAGCTCGGTGATCAGGTGATATTCTTCTCCTCAGATAAACTAAAAATAGTGTCGATAATGCATCCTTTGAAACAAACGGAAAAACAATGGCATTAGAGCACAACAGGTTTTTAACTTCGTTTCTTTTCGGTCATATCCGTTAAGTGAAGTTCTTGCTGTTTACAAAAACATCTTAAAGACCGTCTGCACTAGTTTGGCCAGGGGGATTAGACTTCCTGCAAGGTCACTGACACGTGGTTATCTCATCAAATCAGCTCTGAATTAACATAAGAAAAAGAGGATCATGGGGGACCAGCAGGCACCGATTAGACATTGTTTGTCATATAGAGGGCGCAGGTGGCTATGAGTAGTGCAGTGGGGCTTTAAGAAATAGTGAATACAAATTAACCATTGGATACGGAAAAGGGCTGCCCGACGTCCAGCTAAATGTGAATCGGAAGTTTGTGGTTCGCGACCACTTTAGGAAGAAAAGTTAATTTGGCACTGAGGTTCGGAAATAAATAGGCATTCATCACTGTCACTCGTCCGGAGTAAAGCGAAGACATGATATTGTTATTTTTTGCTGGTGACTCGAAACAATTATGGTCAAGAAGGGCAAAGAAAAGAAGGTGAGGGCATTGGGCCGAGGGGCATAATCCAGTTTAAGAGCATGACACAGCCAGTTATAGCCAGCTACAACCAGTTACAACTAGCTACCCGGAACAACTGTAGGCATTTTAAAATCAGTTGTAGAAGCATGTTTTTTTTTAAATAGCCTCATCCTAGCCCTAACGCTAATCTTACCTGATACATACTGCACTGTATGCAAATAGATGCAAATCATTTATCTTACGTAGGCTACGTCATGGCTACTTTTAGAAACATGCCTCTTCAACTGCCTATTATTGAAAAAAGCGTACCCCATACCCCGGATAAGTCCCCCTGGACGTCTATTTCCCGCCTGACCTTCCCAGATGGATTCTCGTGAATACACAGTGTACATGGTGTAGTGGTTATCGTCTTATTGGTGAGTGTCCGGACTAGTTGTCCGGGCTAGTTGGTCTAGAAAGGGCTTTGTCCAATGGATGGCTGTCCGGAGGTAAATGTCTATTAAAGAGGGGCAGTTTTTCCGGGGTAGTGTTCGTAGAATGTTAGTCAAGAGGATTGTCATCTGAACCCCCCCCCCCCCCCCACATACTCCTCCCACCATTCGTGTTCATCATTTATCTTTAACATTAAACGTGTTGAAATACTTAATTTCATCATTGATGAACCAACGAACGACACAATGCAACCTTTAATCAAAATGTATCTATACAAAATGTCAGGAGTATGTCTTCCCCATAGGTTTTAATCCAACTCACAATTCCGAAATGACGTATGTTTCATTTAAAGAAGAAAACTATGAAGAAAAAAATTAACACAAAACAAAATCAAAACAAGGCAAATTAAACAAAATCAAAACAAAACACAAAACAAACAACACAAAAAGCATAAGTCATCGCCATCAAACGCGCCAGGCAGTCCAGCAGTTTGACGACGATGCACTTTGGAGTCTTTTGCTTGCCTTTTAACTGACCAGACGATAAACGCGGCAAGATGTACTCGACTTGAGAGGTGCTTCAAGTCTCCAATATCAGATGGCATCCAATTCGTGGTCGCCGTCATTGCTGTTGTCTCGTCACTAGCTCTCGAACCCCAGGGAAATGTTGTCTCACTTCTAAAAAACTATTGACGGTTTCTGATTGCCCCGCTCATTATCATTTTATTGTTTTTTTTTTCTACTTCTAATTCTGATCGAAATTTAGTACAGTGTGAATGTAGACTGGCTATGTTTATTTAAATATCTCCGATTTTGTGTCTCTGCCATCATCCATGGTGCCCAGAATGTCTGCCTCTCGACTCCCATAAGGATGAAAGTACACTTCAGACTTAAAACCCCTGAATATATTTTCTTCTATTTGCTCTTGAATCTACGATCCTCTGCAACGGATTTCCGTTTCATGCATGCATTTAACATGTTCAAATCCGTGGGTATATGTTTCTCCTGAAATAGGGTACTCATGAGCCATTCGTTGTCTGTTGGGATGAACGTAAATGTTTTATGTGAAAACGGGGGCGTTAAAGCTTCCCGGAGGCGACAGGAATACATACGCCCTGAGGGAATATTAGGTCATCGAAAACATGGAATATTTCGATAAGATTGTGGTTTTATTTTTACAGGAATACAAATTCTGCATGAAGTCATCATGTTGATGCTGCAAGGTATCGAATATGATCATTTGCCATTAGAAGAAGATTAGAAGAAGAGTCATTTCGCTTGCGTCAATACTTGCCCAGTCCCTAGTTATCAAATACATAATGAATTGTGTTTTGTTGCGCTATTCATTTTGCTCTCACTTTATTTGGGAAGTCGCTCTCACGCGGCTCAGCTGACGCTGGTATTTGCCAGCAAAATAACGCCTCGTGTGAAATGAGCCTTAGGGACCTCAACCTTGGATTTAAGCGTCAGTTCAAGTGCGTCATTACTTGACCTGATCAAGCACATGAAGTAAATTAGCTCATAAGGCAGTAATTCAGTGTACATTGGTACATTATTCATTTTGAATTCACTCTCACAAAGTGCGTGAAGGGCCACGCCAGTCGCTGACGCAGTAATATACGTCTGCAAAATAGGCCACGTTATTTGAAACTTTGTCTAAGTTATCTCATGGACTTACTAATCCCTGGTTATCTGCTACACAAGCTTCATATATACCATGGACTTACTAATACAAGTCCCTGATATATACATTGCATGTACAAATTGAGATATTTCCTTCGATTACGTTTGTATAATTGTTTTTCCCGAAAAGATGACATACCAGATTTCATGGTGACCCAAACTTTGACTATTGCTTTATTTACTTAAACATGTAAGTTGGATTTAGGGTTAGTTTCAGGGTGATAGATATACCAGGGTTAAAATTAGTAAATTGGGTTGGGCAGAAAAATTGAGCAGAGCGTAATCGTCGCCGGAACATGCGTGGTAGCATTTACGCAACGTCATCATGGGCGACGCTGGTATACCCCCTCGGAGAATATCAGCATCTCAACAATATTGACCAGATTTGTTGAAAGGTATTGATTTATTACGAAAGTGTTGTCTAGACTATTCAACTCACTCCCTCCTTATCGATTAGCGTCCCTAAAAACGGAAGAGAGAGGGAGAAAGACGGAGGGGGGGGGGGGGTGGAGAGAGAAACAGAGAGGGGGACAAACCATAGCAGAGATGGGTGACTGTGTGTCGTCTTCCCCCGAGGTAAAATCTCAAAGTTTTCCTTAACTTTGTCGTCGTTCTTGAGGGTTTTTGAAGTGCATTATTATTCTTTGATGTCTGTTAGAGTGACTGGCTGGCGATCTGTTTTAGTGAATGGTTTTAAGAAAAGAAGAAAAAAAAAGAGTTGATGGCGTTACGTCTCCACGTTTGTCAGTATTAAGAGGCTGTTCTTGTCGATGATCACCCCAAGGCCTTTCTTACCCATCTCATACCGAGCTCAGCCACACCACCAAGCCGACTCCACACTGATTCCAAACCGACAGACTCTTTTGACATAGGGGTAATGTTATTGTTGTCGTTGTCGGTCTAGGGTCGGTTTCGTTGGTGTGACTGGAGTATCACTACGAAAATGTCTTCGAGCTCGACGACAAGGTTTAAGATGCGTTTGTCGGTGAGAGGGTGTGCTTGTCGATGATCAGCCCCAAGGCCTAGCCAGCTCACTTCGAGGAGGTCGACGAGCAGGGCGACGATATCGAGACGTCTTTCCTGATAGCTCGCTATTGATTGTTTTGATTACTCATCAACGTGTTCAATGGTAACATGGACGTCCATGGATGACGTCATCTTAGGCTGGGTTCTCACGTTGGATTTGTCCATGAGGCTGATTTCACCGTGCGGACATTGAACATTCAGTTTCATTAAAGTTGATACTCTAAGACAATCCCAAATACTGAGATAATTACATAAATAGAAAGCTTTTAACCCCCATAATAACATCAAATGGTGTCCACCCGACAAAACAAGTTTAGAATAATGAATTTATTCGAGTAAACTCTACCAAAATATCTAAGTCTGAAACCCGGAAGTGCACGTAGAGTCGGGCCTCTATCCGTGACGTCACGAACGGGAGTCATGGGCTCAGTGAGAGTGAATGACAGTGATATCCCTACGTAAATGCTATCCTGTCAGAGCTTAGATTTGTTGTTGTTAAGGAGTATATTTGATGGATTTTCTGTTTTCATTTGAATGAAGAATAACGAAGCAACATTTTCCAGTCGCTGATTTCTTTTTATATCCTCATATTCACCTATTTGGTAGAGATTTAAGACGAGTTTACTGCTTAGGAATTAAAGTTAAATCGTGCACGTATGAATAGGCGGATGCATTATATTGTCATCAGATAAGGTACAGGAGCAGTTTTGTAAAACGAATAGGTCTAGAACTATGATAGTAATTATCATAGATGTGTGTGACTGCCTCAAAAAAGGATACCGTACCAGTTAAACATTTTATGTGGTAAAATATCAAACTTTAACGAGATCATATGCAAGCGCGTTTCCTCTATAATATTTTGGCGAGTGATGCGGCTCTTGCATGAACGTTCGTGAAGCGAGCAGAATCGGGAGGTAAGACCAAGCCGCTGCTCTAGGCGCTGCTTGCTTGTGATGGAACGTACGTGCGCTAGTTACAAGTATATGTTTATCGGCAATTGCAAGAGAATGAAAGCGACGTTGCCAGCTAAGAAAAACAACTAACAAAGACTTGCTCCTGACTACCGGTGTCAGAATTGGTAGATGAAGGATCTTCAGGGCCAAGGAAGGCGAAAGACATGGGCAAAAGGAAGAGGAAACCATCGGGAGATCGCTGTAGTGTATGGTAATGAACTGTGCATGGGTAGACAGGCTACTGTTCACTCCGTGCCTGGGCCGATTTCAACACCAAAACAAAAATTACATGGTGAAAATATCGACTAACAGCACGTCGTTGGCATGTATATGTCATAATTTTTAAAAGGGGAATTGATATTAATACTATGAAGTACTAGGGGAAGGTAAAGAATTGTACATAGAATTATGATTTATTAGACTTTTCAGCCTTTGAAACAAAAATATGCAGAAAATCGTATCACTCTGCACACGTTTGCTATGGAACATCCGGGTACGTGAATATACTCTCTCCCGGACGTGAGGTCATAAATAGTAGACCAGCGCCGTGACTGATTTTCTATGCAAAGAGAGGCGGATATTTTCAACATTTCAATTGAGCATTTCGAGTAGACAGAATTTTTTTGTGATATACTAAGTAATTGAAAAACTTAAAAATAACATATACTTGCCGTAGGTAACAAATTAAGGGACATTTATTTGCTTAGAGTATCAACTTTAAGCTTACCATACGGTGCTTAATGAAACTTTAAATTGTAATATAAAAAAACTTGTTTAGATTATTATTGTAGGAGATCTGACGCCCCCCCCCCTCTCTCTCTCTTTCCCTCTCTCTCTCCCCTCTCTCCGTCTCTCTCCCTGTCAGTCTGCATGATGACTATATTGACCCAATACGTAGTTGACCTAGAAGAAATTAAGAATGATAATGCTAATTCACAACTGACCTGATGAGTAATCCAATATTTGTTTACAATCGGTCACGAAGAAATATCCTAGTTTCTTGAGCTATTCAGTATTGTGATGAGTTGTCGGTCGCAATCAATTAACCCATTAAATTTGCCAATGATGGTGATAAAGTTCCATTTATTAACTTGTTGATTTTCCACGAATGAAGGTTTGTAGCATAGTTGAGGTGCCCTTTTTGTCATCATTGTCGTAATCGTTATCACCATCATCATTAATATCAGCAGCAATCAGCTTTGTCATTAGTATCACTACCATCGTCATCACCATCGGCATCATCATCACCGTCATCATCACCACCCTCATCGTCATCATCATCATCATCATCATCATCTTTTTTCCATTCATGAATGAACCTGCATTCAATCAGCAGATGTATGAGATTTATTGTATTATTGCCAACGCTCCTCCTCCTCCTCCTTCTCTCCCCTTTCTTTATCTTCTCTGCAAGTCACTCTTTTTTATTTGTATTTGTATTGTTGTATCTAAGTTGAGGGCTGCCGGCACGTCAAGCTACTTTGCTTATTTCTGTAGCCCTCCTGCATCTTATGTATGTTAATTATGTATTCAATCTATTTGTTTAAATTCAATATATTTGTTTAATATCGTTTATTATCTGTATAAAATAATATACACTTGAAATATTGTATCAAGCCATATAATGTTCATGAAAATGTATGATGAAAAAAGAAAAAAAGATGCAGAAACCAATAAATCAAATCAAATCAAATCAAATCATCAATAGCAATCAGCAATGTCAATATCACCATCGCCATCCGCATCATCGACATCGACATTACAATCACACCAATATCAACAGCACTCAGTGTTATCATAAGCGATAGTATTTCCATGACTTTTATAATCCAACCTGAAAAACTAATAAAAGCCATTTGTCAAAGGATAATTTGACGAATTCGTACGTGTCATTTCACATGACAGTTGTATGATTTCACGTAATTACATGTATGCCTGTTTGCAACCCTTGCGTCATTTGCCTCATCATTGTGACGTAGACCTGCCTCAGAGAATGACGTGACCTTTGACGCGTCATTTGAGAGGAATATATTCAACAATGTAGTGTACAACATTAATGCAAAGTGAACAGAGAAAACATTGCTTCGACTTACTGGCCTTTAGAGGCTGGTAATATTAACGCAGTCAAAGTGACGCTATGTACATCTATCTAACAGGGATTACCTGTTCATCCTCGCAGCTGACTCCACTAATCTGACCAATATTTTCTGCAATAAATATGCTGATATAATGATAGATGATACATCAACATGTGGTTTAACCTTCTTACGAGATAGGTACACGCGGACGTAGTGTATCTAGGCCTTCATTTAGGGATATAGCACTAGACCTAGCTAACGGCTACGATTTTTTTCTTCTTTTTTCTTTTTACCTCTTCAGAGGGACTTTATTGTTCCATTTCAAAATACATATATATTATTTACAAAACAAGTAAAATGAAACATATGAATTAAATACAAGATCAACATAATTTCTTAAAATTATCATTTTAACATTTCTAATACTTTCTTAACTTCTTCTTTATCGAAGTATCTTATATTTTCTTTGTATTTCAAGTAACATTTTAAAGATGAAATAAAATTATTTATTAACCTCTTTGGATTGGTTGGTACTTCCCCAAAGTTCCGCTTTACGTAGTCTTTGTATATAACCAGTTGAGCATAATTGATCAAAAAATTAAGTAAAGTAAATTTTCTTTTATCTATTTTATATCCAATCAATAACATTTTCATATCAATTTCAATTTCTATTTTAAAAATGAAATATATAATTCTTGAGATAATTTTCCAGAAAACTCTTAATTTCTTGCAACGAAATATAAAATGTTCAATAGTTTCTTTTTCTCGACAAATTTCACATTCGTTGGATTGTACGATTTTCCATATAAAAAGATTGTCTTTAGATGGCAATATTCTATGAATTAATTTGAAATTATATTGTTTAATATAATTGTCTCTTATCTTATTAAATTTGAACTGAAATACATCTTTCCAAACAAATGTTTCTGGTAGGCCTAAAATATTTTGCCAGAAAAGGAAACCAATTTTTTCTTTTTTCCTTTCTTGCATTAAATTATAGTAACTTTTCGCTGTAGTGAATTCAATGTTTATAACATCTAAAGTTGTCTCAATGTACATTGTTTGATTGAGACTTGAAGCTTGGTTTAAACGTAAATTTTGTGACCAATATTTTGGGAATGCTTTTTTTAATTTTGACATTTTGAATAAAAACAACAGATTTTTTACATCAAAATGGTTATTGAATAGAGAGTTATCTATCCATGTACCTTGATTTATAACATGTTTGATTTGACAAATTCCTTTTTTTTTCCACGATGGGAAATACAGAGGTTTATTATCAATTACAATATTACTATTATTCCAAAGTATTTCATTGGGAATATCTTTTACTTCAAATTTATTTACATATCGAATTTCTGACCATGTGCAAAACAAATTCATATAAAACATTGGTAAATTTCTTTTTTTACATATCATTTTCATGTGTTTAATATGACAATTATACTGTAAACATAACGGCATCCCGCCAACTCTTTCAGTCCAAAATGAAAATAATGTCTTCCACATTGCATCATCTGCATTAAAAAAACTTATATATCCATGATAATCTAAGTGAATTAGCTTTCAAAATCAAATCAACCATACCAAGCCCCCTTCTCTTTCTGACTTGATACAAACATTTCGTTTTACTTTTTCACGTTTAGAATTCCATATAAATGTATATATAGTCCTATGTAAATCCTTGCATATATGAATAGGCATTGAGACAGCTGTGCCTAAATAGACGAGCTGAGGAATTATCAAACATTTTATAATTATTATTTTTCCATAACAGGTCAGTCGTCTCATTTTCCACGTCTTAAGAATATTATTAATTTTTTCAACTTTCCCCTCCCAATTCATACTGCTTACATATTTATAATTTTTACCAACGTAAACACCCAAATGTTTAATTGGTTCTTCTGTAAATTCAATATCATATTTTGTCGTATCTAATTCTTTAATTTTCATTACTTTAGTTTTATTCCAATTAATCTTTGGACCTGCAAAGTATTCAAAATCGTCTAACTCCTTCATAACATTATCTACCGATTCCATTGAATTAACAAATAATGTGGTATCATCTGCGAATTGTGTTATCTTTACTTCACTAACCCTCTGAACTTCTATATCTTTGGTTGTAATATTTATCCCTCTTATTGTATCGTTTTTTCGAATTTATTTGCTAATATTTCTGCCACTAATATAACGGCTACGAAATAAATGCAGTGTCCATGGGCAAGTCCTCGTCATTTTGTCTCATATGTTACCGGTATCATTTAAAGAAAAACATCTGAATACCCAATAATCCGGAAGTTGACAACTGTACTACTAGCATAGATAAGATCAAGACACGAAGTAATAAAATAGATGACTTTTGCGATTTTCATATTTGTTTATTTTTGTATAATTCTTGGTATTACGTAGGGACAGCTAATGACCAATAACTTCGGACTTGATCCTAGTAATGCACACAAGTCATGTAGGCCTATATATGTCAACGATACTGATAGCTTTGGGGGAACAAGAACTGCTTCTTTTCACTCTTTTTTTTTGTTAACATATTTTCCAAATTTTCTAGAGATGGTTCACATTACCTCATCTGATTCAAGCGTCTCTTGGGCTCTGCAGAATGACGTCACTCACCACCTCCCCGCGGGGTTTTGATAGCACCGGGATGGTTACTCATCTTGCCCCGGAGCGCCCCGGTCTGTCATGACCATCCCATACCCGTCAGATTGACACGGGTGATATAATCGCTATCATATCCGTCACAATAGTTCACAAAACAACCAGTAAGCTAGCTGAACCTCTAACGCTCCCTTTCAGAGGGAACGTTTGAAGCCCCACTGTTCTACTTGTAGCTACTTGCTCCCTCTATATAGAAAACTTCCCCAATCGGTGCCTGTTGGTCCCCCATAATCCTCTTTTTCTTATGTTAGTTGAGAGCTGAATTAATGAGATAGCCACCTGTCAGTGACCTCGCTGTGTGGTCTAATACCCTCTGGCCCAGTAGTATAGACGGTCTTTAAAGGCCTTCACACTGGCCATAGTAAATATTGTCTAAAAAAAATATTTTGAATGTAGACTACAAGCAAGGGAATCGTCTCACCAAGAAGTTACCAGCGGATCTGGGCCCTGTTTCAGAAAACTTGTTATCAACAACAAGTTACGATAATTTGTATAAGCTACTGAAACCCTTGCCTTTGATTGGCTGTGAGCAAATTGTCATCGATCAGTGGCAGTTGTTATTGGTAAGAAATTATATAAAACAGGGCCATTTGAGTGATTTGACACCCCTGAAGTTCAATCGGTCTCGCGAGCACGTATAATTCCTAATAACAACCCTCCCATACGAGTGGGTTCATAATTCCAAAGGCTCCCGATTTCTCAAAATTCGGGTTCTATTGCATTTCGGAATAATGGTCCTTCGGAAAACCGATTTCATTTTCAAGATTTTCTGAGAAATTTAGGAGGAGTATAATATTTTATTATGAAATCTTTGAAAATAGTAAGTGTTCGGCAAAACAAAGCGTGCAATTTTGTTAACAGGCCTTGAACTGTTAGTGACATATGGCTTCCGGTCTCATGGGCTGTATTACCTAAACTGAAAATTGATTTTAAAGCTATTTAGAATGACTTTCACACTTGCTTTGATACATAAACAAAATCAAGTCATACATGTACAAACGGTGGATATAAGTTACATTAATATGTTAACGGTATCTTTTGGGGAGCGATTAGTTATCAATCATTTGTAAATAACCAATAGCCTTTAATCATGGAAAGAAAGAAAAAGGGAACAGCAGCATCAAATTAATTTGATTCATTTATCTTTTAGTTCCCAATAGTAAAATGAGTATACGATAAAACATACATGAACAAAATATAAAGTTATTTAAAACAGAACTGGCCAGGACTCCAAGACAAGCGAAGCTTGATGCATCGTGAGCCCCAACAATAATTGAGTGCAAGCAACAACAACAAAGATACATAATTCGTTCTGTCACTTCAAATTTGAGATTATGAGATTACATTAATGGTGATTATTAGAATATATTTAGAACTAATATGTGTCATATACTTTTTAAAAACTATATTTGTAACGGTAATCTTTTTTTACAGTTTTAATCAGAGGAAATTGTTCTTTTCTTCTAAAAATCATCGTCATGTTAACTACAATATTGGCGACCAAACTTCTCGGACGGACCCCTTTCAGACCTCATTATCTACCGCAACTGACTACACCTCTCAGAAAACAAAGCCAAAGTTAATCACACCCCATCCATTTAGCCTCTCTGGAGAGAAAACAAAAGAAGGATAGAGAAAGAAATAGAGGGAGAGAGTGAAATTTAGTGAGAGAGAGAGAGAGAGGTAGACGGACCCCTTTCAGACCTCATTATCTCCCGCAACTGACTACGCCTCGCAGAAAACAAAGTTAATAATGATGCGTCGAATCGCTTCATTCTCGTAACATATTGAACTTGACAAGCGTCATTCGACTAAACCTGAAGCCCTCGTTAGTGGTAAATCAAACCCTTACAGCAGGATTAACATGATAAAATCTTATTTCTCGTAGAATATTCGGACTTCCGGCTAACGGGGGTAGCGTTTATGACTCGTCCTATGTACTTTGAGTGTTTCATTGCCTAAATCGGGACGTGTGATGGTTAAAACGCAGTTCGAAAAGAATAAGTGATGATTTACGTCCGTCTGGCGAGGAAATTCCATCATTTTTTCGCGCGGATGAACTTAAATTTGCGCTAACTTCTGTTGAGAAGGTTCCTCACTCATCTGCCCTTGTTTTGTGAGACCTTGCGAGTGCGGAAACTCGAGTTAACCACGCTGATAGAACACACGTTTGAGTTGAGTGGCGTGGAAAAAGAGGGAAATACCCTGAAATGGAATAGAAAAGTTTATTTGAAAGGTCATAACGTACAGCTTTAGGCGCATTGGGGCAAACGGCAAACTGCTACATTAGAATATAGGAGTAAACTCTTTTTAAATAAATGATTTACGCATTGTATAATGCCAATGTGTGTCTCTTCCACTGCCCCTAACACCCCACCCTTCTCTCTCACTCTCTCTCTCTCGCTCTCTCTCTCTCGCCTCCCAACCTCCTCCCCCTTGCTCTCAACTTGTTTCTCTTCCGCATAACATGTGTAATTCTATCTTATGTGTTTTACATTTCTGTAACTTTTACTTACTCTTTGGACTTCATATTTATGTCGTTTATCCCTTTCACTTCAGTCAAGTTTTCTTTCTCTTACTTCTCTCTCTCTCTCTCTCTCTCTCTCTCTCTGTATAATTATGTCTCTCTCTCTCTGTATGTCTGTCTGTCTCTCTCTCTTTTGCTCTCTCTCTATATCTCACTCTCTCTCCTTCTCTTTCTCTCTCTCTTGCTCTCTCTCATTTGATGAGAATTTTAGTCTCATTTAAAAAATCTCTTTTCACATCTTTGATAAGTTTGAGGTTTATTTCTCTTGTCACCCAATACCTACACTTTCATTTCTGTCGGTAAAACATGTCACTGTCCTCTCGTTGTGTTGTGTCGTGTTTTATCCGCCTCCCCCTCTATCTCCCTCTCTCTCCTCCTCTTTTGCTCTTTCTCTCTCTCTCTCTCTCTCTCTCTCTCTCTTTCTCTCTCTCATTTGATGAGAAATTTGGCCCCATTACATGTATATCTCATTTCGTATCTGTTAAAAGTTTGAAGTTTATTTCCCTTGTCACCAAAAACCTACATTAATTCATTTCTGTCTGGTAAAATCACTGTCCCCGATTTGGGTCATGTTTTTATCTGTTCCTCCTCCCCTCTCTCTTTCTTTCTCTCTCTCTCTTATTTGATGATAATTTTTGCTTTATTATATCTCTTTTCAATATCTTTAATAAGTTTCAAGTTTATTTCCCCTTGTCACCCAATACCTACACTTGTTATTTTTGTCTGATAAAAACATGTCACTGTCCTCTCCTTGTGTCGTGTGATATATGTTCCGCCTCCGCCTTTCTCCTTTTCTCTCTTTCTCTTTCTATCTTGTTCTTATTCCATCATTCCGTTTCCCTCCATCAAACTGTTATAGTAATAACAACCCTTGAAATGCGTCCGTCCCTTTCCACATAACATGCACCAACTTATTTGTTTACACTTACAAGTCAGTAAGCTAGCCTATGACTACCATGTCTCATTTGCAGCCCAACATCAAATTCTCTAGAACTTTGCGGGAATTATGAACATGCCTCGTGTATATACATGTATGTCCTTTCTGTGAAATTTACACGTCAGCAGTGTCCTATCATTCAAATTATGCAAGGAAACCCGTTTACTTTCCAGACTTCACTGTCAGACACTATTGAGAGACTGACTGACTTTTTTTTCTTTGGTAATATAACATACATAAAATGAGCTGTAAAGGGTACATGAGCGTTTGACTATACATCAAGAACCAAATTCTTGTAATGATCAAAGTTAAACTGATTGAATCTTTGCACAGCATAAAACATACGATTATGCTTTCTTAGCAGTCAGGTAAAGCAAGCAAACAAAATAACAAAAATACTTCCATCCCCGCCTCGCGCCCCCCCCCCCAAAGTAAAATTTCTCTCACTCTGTCCTTGTTTTTCAATCTCCTGATGTAGTTGCATACTTCTTATATTATTACTCTCTCTTGCCATTAGTTTAAATCTAGGTTAATCACACCCCATCCATTTAGCATCCCTGAAGAAAAAGACAAAAGAAGGAGAGAGAGAGAGGGAGAGAGAGAGGGAGAGAGAAAGAGTGAGAGAGAGAGAGAGAGAGGGAGAGAGGGACAGAGAGACAGAGATACAGAGGGAGTGGGTGGGGGAGGGAGAGAGAGATTACACTCTTGAAGTCCCTGGGAAAACATGTACGTCATCTGAGTAATGATGATATATGTCGCTTACTCATGCTCAAAACGATTAATCTATCGACGATCCAAATATTCAGACTGATTGGAAAGTGGGAAAACGAACGGAAAGCGGAGGGGGAAGAGACCTAATCTCTTCTTTCATCAGGTTACTGAACTATAGTATCCTTAAATCATTAACTCTTAAAATGTGGAGGAATGGTAATTAAATAATTAAGATATTTGGCAAGGCGAAGCTACTATGGACTGGGGGAAAAGAGTGTCTTTTTTAGCACCACGCAAGAGAATAGAGCCAGGTTATAAGTAGGTTTGAGCGTTTGAGCTAGCATACCGAATACCATCCAAACTTGCTGAAATCGCGCAGGGCTCTATCGGTCACATAATTTGCAAAAAAGGGTTGACCACTCCGTCGAGCCGGATTCGAACCAGCGACCTAGAGATGTCAGTGATTGTGCCTCTACAGTCTCCCGCTCTACCAACTGAGCTATCGACGGTTGATGTCCGAGAGGGTGGGAAATGCAGTCTTATAAAAATGTGTTTACCTAAACAATGAAGCTACCACATTTGGTTATGAATAATTAATTATGTATTTAGATTGTAGTACCTTTTGACACCATATGGTATGTGTCTACACAAGAGTGTGAGAGAAAGAACCGAGAGAGGTTGAGAGACCTAGAGAGAGAGAGACATAGAAACACAGCGAGAGGAACAGAGAGAGAAAGAGAGAAAGACAGCAAAAGAACAGAGAGAGGTAGGGAGAGAGATAGCGGAGGAGAGAATAGGGGAGAAGGAGAAAGCATTTGGTAGTGTGTGGGCGTGCATGTGGGTGGGTGTGCGCGTGCGTGTTTTTTTTCTTGTTAGAGAGTAAGTGAGAATGGCGTACGCGAGCAAGCAAACTGATAAACAAACTCTCTCATCACCCTTGTTGTGTCATCTCCACACCCATCGAAGATGACTCATTCTGCACAATTAGTTCTTTTATTAAACAAGATTTTCTTTTCAGCGTCTATATTGACCTAGTTGATAATCCTCCAGGAAAAGGAACACCTATCGATTTCTTGGTATTATTTTACTTTACCATAACTATTTGCTTTTTGTTACGGTTGCCGTTGTTTTTCTGTTTTTTTGTGGTTTGTTTTGTTGTGTTTAGTACTTTAGTTTAGTTATATTTTGTCTCGTTTTTGCTATTGGTATTGTTATTGCTTTTGATTAGCCAGGGCCGTTCTTGGGTTACCTCGACTGAATGAATTTGATCCAATCATTTCATTATGATCTTCTGTAATGTTTAATGTTCTCTCTCTCTCCCTCCGCCCACCTTCCTTCGATATTCCCCGTGGCGTTGCGTATAAGCATATTCTTATGCTATGTTCTCCCTCCACACACCCCCCCTCCTAGATGACGTAGCAGCATAGCAATTAAAATTCAAAGGAAAAAAGAAGAGAGTAAGAGAGAGAGAGTGGGAGAGAGAGGGAAAGAGAGCGGGGGAGAGGAAGAGAGAGAAAGAGAGAGGGAGAGTGAGAGAAAGTTGAAGTCTCACGGTATTTCTCTCTGTAATCAATGCTTTCTGTTTGTCTTTTAAACACTCTAACGTCCCATCCTGCAGATACTAATGAACGAAAATGGAGAGAAATTGTTTTCCTTAAAAACTACGAGCCATCTAAGAAAATAGCACCTAAAAAAACAAATAAAAACATGATCAAAAGTACATTAACAGCGTATATTTTCTTTTTAAAGTTTAACAGAATCCGTAGTCTAAGCAGCAAATAGTGTGCTATTTTTCGTTGTGTGATCACGGGCGTAAATACTACTTTCGAAAATACAGCTCTGGGTACTCCTATACTGCCTTATCATATGTCTTTTGAAAGCTATCTTCTGTTAATTAAAATCATGAATTTTACATTCCAACTTCATCTTTTTATTCGGCGAAGTTTGGAATAATCATAATAGTTGATCACGTATAATCATCACATTATTGATATTCGATAAAAATGTAACGGTTTACCCACTAACTTCATCATACCCATCATCTTCGTCATCATCCTCGCCGTCATCACCATCGTCATCACCATCACTTTCATAATCCTCACTATCGTCTTCATCATCGTCGACCTCGTCGTCTTTACCACCGTCTTCATCGTCATCTTCATTTCCATGAGTATCAGCATCATAATAATTTATGATTTTATCATCATCACCTTTTCTTGATCACCATCATCCTTATTCTCATAAGTTTTATCGTCCTCCTCATCACCATAATAAAGCAATCATTATTATTTTGACCTTTTTGGTCTTTGTGATAATCATCGTATATTGTTGCTATACTTATAGCTACTTGCGCCCTCTATATAGCAAACAATGCCTAAGCGGTACCCGTTGATCCCCCATGATGCCCTTTTTTATGTTAATTGAGAGCTGATTTGAAGAGATAACCACCTGCCAGTGACCTCACAGGGAGGTCTAATCCCTCCATGCCAAACTAATGCAGATGGGCTTTAAGATGACATTATTCTCAGACCCCAGCGCGATCAAGGACTTTCAACTTTATTTGTTGTACTATTCTCGGACATTACTAACAGTCAGCTGAGCAAAATATAATCTTCTTATATACCTGTCACATGACTTATCATCTTATCATCATCAAAACTAACCCCTCCCACTCTGTCACGCAATCTCAGCTAAAATGATGCGAAAACCGTGTGAAAATCCTCCACAAATTGCGCTTCTAACTACTCGTTTAAAGATAAAGACCAGTTATGGTCATGCGATTGCATTGTGAAAGAAACGTTGTGGAATCGATCAGAAAAGGTTGATCATCTAGCATATAAGTATTGGTGTGTACTGCAAGGTTCTGGAATCATCAAAATGATAAGAAATTTGTGCCCAGTCTTGGTAAAGTTACAAGCACTGTACACAGAAATATGTATATGGGACTACGCGAAACGTGCGTGATATCTATCAGGTTCAAATAGATATAGTAATTTACCAAATATATAAATTAGTATAGGCGGTTTTTCGGCAATATTGTTATCATCACGTATTAGTCAAAACATATTCTTTCACATGATTGGTAATAAGAGCTTCCATTTTAATTTTTGAGAGGGGGGCGTTTCCAAAATTGGACTTTACCTTTAAACCGGATATCCTATGCATACGCTCTAACAACGACAGGTGAATGTTATTTAGTACTTTTTGATAAGGCTTGTTAGAGGTGATCTCGGTAAAAAGGCTGATTTTGAAGAAAAAAAAGTATGGATAAGTCAATGACCTGGGCATAACGTGGGTTGTCTTGGTTTGTCACTCTTTGAGGAAGCGGTCAAGTAATGATTGTGTAATGTATATTCCTGTCGACATGGTCAACAGGGTCACCATGGCTATCGGTTGGTCAACAATGGTCATCACCTGATTATTAAAGACCAGCGTGGAACATATCCTAGTTACAATATTTCACTACTTGCCCTCTAGGGGCGTACCAAGTGAGCAAAGAGTAGAGCCGGGGTACGCACGCCCCCATTGGATTAAAGGCCCATAGAAATGAATAAAACTTGCAGAGAATGTATACGACATAAGGCAGGCGAGGAGCTCAACGCCCCCCGGGTCCGAGGAGGACCCCGGTTTTCTTTTGTTTTGTTGTTGTCGTTGTTCTTCTTTTTTCCCCTTTGTTTGTTTGAGGTCTGTTTAACATTGTTTTGTTTTGTTTTATTTTGCTTGTCAGATCTGTTGATATTGTATGCAGGTTTGGAAAGAATTCAATAAGCTACAGTGAAAACGAGCTAGATTATGCCATATGTTATTTATTCAACTCAAATCGGAAACTGTTAAGAGGCGCAAGCCCACCCCCCCCCCCAAAAAAGCTCTCTCTTCCCAACCCACATACAAGAAAGAAAGAAGACATTTAATTATCAGGTGATTACGGATTAATTGGATTTACATTGACCTGTAGATTTCCCGATTATTCATGGAAGTATAAGAACAGACGTATAGTGCAGGATGTGTCTTTAGGTAACAGTGCATCGGTCATTGGCCAAAGCAGTGAAGGAAATACACAGTAACTAGGAAATGGAAGTCGGAAGGACAGTGCTTTGTAGGAAAGTCCACCCTGATATCCAGCTCAAAAAAAATGAGAGGAACGTGTCAGCGAAAGTTTAACCTAAATCCGATTAAATATAACAAACTGATGAATGTGTAAAGTTGCCATCAGTGAAATATTAATTGGCTACACTGTGACGTATTTTGTGACGTCCTCTCCAGGTGTTCTTTACAGAAATTTCATAAACTTTCATATTCTTAGTTATTGATGACGGAATCATACAGGGGTTGTATAGAAAATATTTAGCTCAGAGTTTAACTGACCTGTTCCTTTCATTGATCTGCTTCTATTAAAACCAACTTATATCAGGGTGAACTTCCCCTTTAAGTCTTCATCGAAAGGACTTTTATTGACAACGTACGTACATTGACATGGAGTTCTTGCATGTGAGGCCAAATATTTTAATAGGGGCGGGGGCAGGACTCCAAATCGCTGGCCAGCAACAACAGAAACAACAAGAATGTTTTCCCATTTTTCTGACGAGCTAGAGTATTATCTCTCCAGGAATATATCAGCTAACAAAATAAAATATTAGTTTTTAGAGGGGAAGGGGGGGGCGGGGCAACCGTTTGACAAACTTTGGAGACGATCCCCTGACCCCTCCCGCACACATCTCATGATTAGCAGTGGCTCGAAGTTAATATTATCTAAATTTATTTTGTTCAGGGTTTGATGGCTAATCTATACGTAGGGTCAGAGGGGGTACGGGGGCGTTTTGGGTTTCATCATTCACATCACACCTGTCAGGAAACGGTTGCTTCAAGGAAGAGATAAAGTTTATCAGTTTTTATGTCTTTGTGATACAAAACATTATCCTTCACCGTTACGCCCCCCACATAGTATAAAAATGTGATACAAGAGTAGTGACATAGCGTGTGACCAGCCACTGAAGGGTAATTTAACAGGGTAAAAAGGAAAAATATGGCCGGTAACCCATTTTCAGCTGAAACAGTATACGATTGCAGCTGGGCTTCCACGAGGCCAAACAAAAAATATTAAAAAAAGATACAAAAATAAATGTTTAAAAGACACAAATAAACAAACAATTATGTATACAGTTTTACAGTGACACGTACATGTACTACAGACACAAACGAAGATGCCTGTCAGGCCTATAATATTTTCATTTTCCTGTCTCCTTTACCTTTCGTCACCCTCTTATTTGCCGATAGTCCCCTCTTCCACCGTTCGATAGGGGCAGGCGCCCCGAGCCCCTGTAGCTACAAGCCGGAGATCAGGCGGGCACCTTGAAGTAACTCTAAAGGCTGTAGAGAATTAAAATCGGCAAACTTTCATTTTGGCTTTCAATTTTCTGGCCTAATAATGACATGTTGTAATATTTTCCTCGCGTTGTAATAGAAAAATGACTTAATAGTAAGTTTGAGAGCATTTCGATTGTAAACATTTCTTGGAATTCTATTTTAGAGAATATAAAAAAATGCTTGCTTACATTAAAAAGCAAATCATTCTTGCTACGATAATCAGTCTTAAATTTCAGCTTTTTGCTGATGAACAACTGGACTTAGGATTTTCAATCAGTAGATAAGTACTCCGGTAAAAATAATGGAAATTCGGATGTATTACTTTTGAAAATCGAGGGGCGCCAATTATTGCAAAGTATGCAATATGAAATATAAGTCTCTTTCTGAGGGATTTCCCAAAGAATTTGCCAACGATTCGAAAGTGGATTATTTTGATCATTTCCGGTGAATTTACCATGATCTGTTGTTGATTCGATATTCTTAAGTCGATGAACTCGTTGTATTAGAGTGTTTTTTTTTTAAACTGATCTTAATTTTGTACACGTATTTCTTACTTTCTCCTTCGATGTCTTCATTATAATAAAAAAAAGCCTCTGATATCCCCCTCCCGCTCTCGTCCACCCTCCCTCTCTCTCTCTCTCTCTCTCTCTCTCTCTCTCTCTCTCCTTCTCTCTCTCTCACTCTCCCACTCTCTCTTCCTATAAATTATAACGAAATTTATTATGTATTGAATATCAAAGCATCTAAAACATTATTTCATAAAATGATGTACATTATCCTCTCTCTCTCTATCTCTCTTTCCTCCACTCTCTCTCTCTCGCCCTCTCTGGCACTGTCCCTTTATACTTGCTTTCATTTTGATACCAACTCAATGTATCTAAACAAACTTTCACAAATCCGTGATCCCCCTCCCCTCCCCCTTCTCTCTCTCTCTCTCTCTCTCTCTCTCTCTCTCTCCCTCATTCTCAGGATTACCATCCTACCATCATACATCGAGGAGGAGGGGATGGAGGTGAGAGGAGAGGAAACATCAGCGATGGAAATGGATGGGAGGAAACTTATAAGTGATAATATCACTTTGATAATAATTCACCGTGTCTGCTAATATACCGGAAGGGTAATATCTGATCGGATAGATACGCGATGGTGTCTTGGGGTTAGACGCCCCTCTGTCCATCTTCCTTGCGAACTGATGCCATCCTGTTCCATCAGAATAACCGCTCCAGGTCGTTTTCCACCGATTATTGCTCGCTAGCATCAGCAGACGGACCATAACAATTTACGCTGGTGACGCCAAATTATGGTGTCTTCGAAAATACAAACTGATCAACATATTTAAGGAAACGCGTCCGTCGTGTTTAAGGAATTCATCATTGTTTAGTGGCATGATGCATACGCCATTTTTGATCAGGGTAGCCTAAGCTACAAAAAGCTCACCTCAAAGGAACCTTCACTGATTATAAAAACAAAGTTGAAGTTTGAAATAAGGAAGAATTTACGTACACAAACTAAATTCTTACGGGTGACGTTGTTGTTGTTGTGTTTTGGTTTATTGGCGATTAGTCAGTAATTTGACTATTGTCACCAAAATACTTTACGGCACGTGTTATATCTCTCATTTTTGAATTAAAAAAAAAAAAATATATATATATATATATATTTAAGTTCGTTTTATATTTATTTATCTTTTAAGATAGTATCAAAAAATAATATCGTAAGCAAAACATTCATGGGCTTTGTTAGTGTTTCTTAACAGTACGTGCAGATTATTTGTTATATCACTTACACACCATACGTAAATGTATAGATAGTACATACAAGCCTCTATATTCAATAATCTTATCATACCATTTATCATTGTTGTTACTTTTTCTTATTTTATTTTCTTAATACATTATGTTATTATATTTTTAATGTACTGAGTGTAATTTAGCATATTTATAATATTGTATTATGGTTACTTTTCTTATTTTATTTTCTTATTACATTATGTTATTATATTTTTAATGTACTGAGTATAATTTACATATTATAATATTGTATTATGTTTTACTGTTCTTATTTATTTTTATTTTTCTTATTACATTATGTTATTATATTTAATGTACTGAGTGTAATTTAGCATATTTATAATATTGTATTATGTTTTATTGTTCATCAAGGGAGGTATTACTTCCTGATAGGGAACCGTTTCGTTCTGTGAACGAAACGAACAATAGCTTTTTGTATAATGGACTCACTCTTTTTTAAATATTCCATAATTTTTTCCGGTTGGGATTCATTTATTTCAGTTAAAAACATAGCCCTTTCTATAATATAGTTAGGGCAATGTACTAAAAAGTGTATTACAGTTTCTATTTCACTGGGGCATCTATTACAGAAACCAGTAGCATGAATTTTCAATCTGAGGAGATCCTGGTTAAGTCCAATGACTCCAAAACGGAGTCGATGGATAATTGTTGAATGTTGTCTCTCTAATGAACATATATATTGTTTATTAACATCTTTTTGAAATGTTTTCAAATACGAGTTGGTTTTGTTCCACCTTTCTTGCCAAATGAGTTTGGAACTTGTGATAATTAAGCTTTTCATTTCTGACATATTTAGATTATTATTGACTTCTATTTTCTTAACTAATGCGGCCTTTGCGTGGAAATCCGCCATCTCGTTCCCTTTTATTCCACAATGTCCAGGTATCCACTCTACATATATATCAACTCCTTTACTCTTTAAGTGAGTAGTCATGGTGAGAATTTCCAGAATAAAAGATTCGTCCTTCTGTTGTTGTAATGCAATAAGTGCACTCAGTGAATCACTAAAAATAACAACCCCTACATAGATATCTAATTCATCTACCCATCTGAGAGCAAGAATGATGGCAGCCAATTCAGCCCTGTACGAAGAGGTAAAATTTGCTAACCTTTTGCTCCGATGTACAGAATAGTAAGGGACGTAAAAAGCAGCTGCAGAGGTCCCTCTTTCAGGTACTTTTGATCCATCGGTGTATATATGTAATTGTGTCGCCCATTTAGTATGTATGATTTCCAGGCTGCTTTGTTTTTGCTGTGTAGGATGATCTGTTTTCTTTATTCGAGTACTTAATTCCGTTGACACTGCCGGAGGGTAGAATAACCATGGTGGAAATGGGGAGGGGGTTATCGTTTCTATTCGTTTTCCCAGCTTGCTTTGTATTCTATATCCAAAAGGTTTGTTTACGTTTTTCCCCTTCAAGTATTCAAAATGCCAACATGGTTCAATGCTTTTCAACAACGGATGATTCGCCCATCTTTCGATGTTTTGTCGATATTTACTTGAAAGCATTTGTCTTCTTATATCCAAAGGCATTTCCCCCATTTCCACCTGTAGTGATTCTAAGGAGGTTAAAGGCAGACCACCTGCGCATATCCTCAGTGCTTGGTATTGGACAGAGTCAATGGCTTTTTTGGTGGTAGCAGCTGCACTGTCATACGCCTCACATCCGTAATCAAAAAGAGATCTTATAAGTGCTCTGTACACCATAATAAGTGATTTCGAGGAGCTTCCCCAGTTTGTTCCAGTTAGACATCTTAAGATATTTAATTTTCTTTTACTTCTCGTGATTACATTTTCGATATGTGGTTGCCAAGTTAACCTTTTATCAAATATAACCCCTAAAAAGCGATGAGATTTTTCGTACATTAGCACATTTCCATTCAGTTCTATATCAGGCGGTATAGCAGCATTCCAGCTTTTCGTAAAAAATACGGGCACTGTTTTGACAGGTGAGAGTCGAAACCCCCACTCTTCAAACCAACAAATTAAAAGATTCAAATATTTCTGTATTTTTTCAGTAATATGTACAATGTTCCTGCCTGATATCCATATTGCGCAGTCATCTGCATACATATATATTCTTACATCTTGGTCTGTAGGTATATCACCCATCATTATATTATATAAAAGAGGACTTAAAACACTCCCTTGTGGTAACCCGTTATGCGTTTTATAAATTTTAGATGCTGTATTTCCAATTCGAACTTGAAAAGTTCGTGCTGTTAGATAATTTTCTATATACCTCAGCATGTTCCCTTCTATTCCATTTTTTGCTAATTTAAAAACCAGACCCTTTATCCAAACTGTGTCGAACGCTTTCTCTACATCCAAGAAAACTGCTATTACATGTTCGTTACTGTTTATACTCTTTTGGATGTCATTTTCTAATTGGACAATATTGTCCGTCACACTACGACCTTTCCTGAATCCACTTAAAAAATTGGGTAATAATTCATGCTTTTCAACATACCATTGCAGTCTATTTTTTATCATGCGTTCAATAATCTTGGCAAAGCATGATGTTAAAGAAATCGGTCTATAAGATGATGTATTTCTAGGATCTTTTCCTTGTTTAAGAATAGGGATTATTAAAGAATGTTTTAGTTGAATTGGAATTTCCCCGGTTTTCCATATTAAGTTAATTATATTCAGCATGATTTCCTTGATTGCTTTTGGCATATTTTCATAAACAACATATGGTATTTTATCTTTTCCTGGGGCAGTCCTTTTTCGGGATTGCACTGCCTTTTCCAATTCTGTTATAACAAAAATTTCATTTATAACATGATCTACATTTAAAATATGAATGTCATTATTTGGTGACTTCGGTAATTCCTTATTAGTATCCCTGTCTTTTATTCCTATTTTTTGAAAGTAATTTCCAAAGGCATTTGCTTTTTCCTGATCGGAGACAACATCTTTACTATTTACAATCAATGTTGACATATTTTTTGTTTTTGTTATTGGTACACCGTTCAGCCTTTTTATACAAGCCCAGATCTTAGATTCTGGCATATACCGATCAAGCTTCGTGCAAAATGCTCGCCAGTAATTTCGTTCTGCTTGGCGGAGTACACGCTGTGCTTCTGCTTTCTTTTTTAAGTACTCATCTACCTTTTCAAAAGTTATTTTCCGTGACATCTTATTACACATTCTATTTCTCTCTTTAATTTTCTCTGTACATTCTTTGGTCCACCAAGGCACCGGATTTTTAGAGACATTTCTCCTTTTCGGTACAGTTTCTTTTATACACAGTTTTAAATATTTCATGAAATTATCATATATTTCCTGTATATCATTATTTATAAATATGAGATCATTTGTAATCATCTCTTCACATTTCTTAGCAAATTTTTTCATATTTATATGTTTAAAGGAGATAAAATCATCTGCACTTCTTATTGAAGCATCTTTATATTCAGAGCTTTTCCCGTCTAAAGTTGTTTGGATATTTATTGGAAAGTGATCACTTCCAAAAAGGCTTTCCATGACTCTCCACGTACTTCTACATGCCAGTGAAGGAGTGGTTATACATAAATCTAAGCATGACAGTTTTCCTGTTCGTGGATCCAGTCTGGTTCCTTCGCCATCAATCAAAACAGTTAGATTATGATGATTCACGAATTGTTCTATCACTTGTCCATTCTTGTCTGTTTTGTCACTTCCCCACATGGTACCATGAGCATTAAAATCGCCTACTATAATAACTTTATCATTTTTATTCACGTTTTTTAATAGCACATTCATAGAATATTCATTCAATTTCTTACAAGGATTATAAAAGTTCACTATTGATAACTTTTCATTTCCTGCGTGTATGTTTACTTGCTGTATTTCTAAATTTACATCATTCATTGGACCTTCATACTTGATTTTATTATGAATGTATATCGCACATCCCCCCCTCGCCTGATTTTCCCTATTTCTTGGGAGACATGTGTATTCAGGAATTTGAAGAACTCTATTTTCCTGAAACCATGTTTCTTGTATACATATCAAATCATAGCAATTTTTGTGTGTATTCAAATACTTTATAAGTTCTTTTCCATGCCCTAATAATCCCTGTGCATTCCATTGTAGTATGGAAAACAGTATCATCAATGTTTTAAGTATCGCTATCAACATTGTTAGCACTACTTATTTGCTGCAGCGATCTTTTCGCTGCGACCAGAACTAAATTATTTATTTCTTTGAGAGTTTTGCCCTCTGTGAATGAGAGGATCAATTGACATATAAAGTCAATTATCTGATCATCATTTGCTGTAGCTATAAAGTTCAGGGGTACAGAAGGATTTTCTTTCTTTGCATTGTCTTTTTTTGAATTGATTGTTGTTGATGTTGTTGATGTTGTTGAAGGATTTTGTGGGATTTTTCGAGGGATTTTCGAAGGATTTTTTGAAGTTGTTCGAGGTGGTAAGACATTTTGAGTTTGTGGGGTGCTGGTGGTTGCAAGAGGTACGTTTTGTGTGGTTGCAGCGTTGGCATATGAGCCAGGTAGCACATCATTTGGTTTAATTTGTGTGTTTTCGTGCTCCTCTTTCCTCATTTGGGAGGTTTGTGTGACAATGTTAGTTTGAGGGTGATTTTGTTTATTTGTCCATATTTGTGATGCTTGTGCATATGTGATTTTTTCTGTGATTTTGATGTGTTGTACTTGTTTAGCTTTTTTTGCTTGTGTGCAACCATTATAAGCAGCAGAATGCTCGCCTCCACAGTTTACACATTTTGGGGTGTCTTTTTTGGCGCACTCCTCAAACTTGTGGCTTTCGCCGCATCTAACGCATCTCATGTTAGACCGGCACGTTGCTGCCCCATGCCCAAATCTTTGGCACTTGAAGCACCTGACTACTTTGGGAATGTATAATTTTACCAACTTTATTTGGTAACACATCCTTATAGATGTTGGTAGAGTGGATGTACTAAAGGTCAGGATGACGCTTGTTAGAGGAATCTGCTTTGATTCGTTCGTTTCCATTTGATCTTTATCTTCTCCATTAATCTTCACCCTTTTTGTCATTCTTTTAACCGCTGTTACCTGTTGCGTTCTTAATTCAGACAAAATTTCTTCCTCGGTCATTTCTGTTGGAATGGCGTAAATTACCCCTTTGGCGCCTCTTGCACCCTCGGTCACTTTGACGGGAATATTCCCTATATTATCCAACTGTAGGATTGCTCGAACTTGTTTTGTGTTCTTACACTTAACTAGTAATCCAGAGCTAACAGGTTTTATGAATTCCACGGGACTAACACACACATCTTTAATCGCTCGTGCGATTTTAATGGGACTCATATTTTTAAAAGATTTATTTTTGTCTATTGGGGTAATGAACAGTTTAAAATCTGTTTGCTTTGGATCTTTGCCAGGAGAAGGGGTTTGATAAACCGTGGTGTTTGAGTCTGATTCTGATGTTTTAGTGTTTAAGTTTTCTACCGCTACACTTTCTTCTCGTCTTCTTTTTTGATTAGGTTCTCCTTTCCTAGGTCGACTATGAGTAACAACTCTGAACACGTCATCACTTTCACTTCTCACAGACAGTTCCGGCTCAGAGAAAGCCGAAGCCGCCGCCATGATTGGCCTTCTAGAAAAGGCGGGAAATTTGAATGCCGTCGTATGTGCTATATTAGGTTAGAAGGTGCAGGATTGTGTTAGAAAGCCCACAAAATAATTGCTTACCTACAAAAATAATCCAGATTCATAAATCTTTCCAAATGCTACCATTTGAATTCCAAAGTACGTTTCAAAGATAATTCCAAATATTTCGGTATATTCCGAGAGAGAACCAAAGACACGTCCGTCACACGTGGCAAACGTATCAAATTGTGGTGTCAAACGCCAAATTGTGGTGTCTTTGAAAATACAAACTGATCAACATGTATTTAAGGAAACGCGTCCGTCGTGTTTAAGGAATTTATCATTGTTTAGTAGCATCATGCTAACGCCATTTTGAATCAGGGTTAGCTACACAAAAGTTTCTACCTCAAAGGAACCTTCACTGATTATAGAAACAAAGTTGAAGTTTGAAATAAAGAAGCATGTACACACACAAACTAATTTCTTACTGCTTTACGTAATAGTCGAACAACATTGATATGGATATTTTGTTGGTGCTGTTGTTGCTGGTGTTGTTGTTGTTGCTGGTGTTGTTGTTGTTGATGATGATAATGGTGGTAGGGGTGGTGGTGGTGATGATAAGATGGACAAAGTTACATTATGAAGGCCTTCAGATTGTAACTATTTTGTTATATTGAATAAAACATAAGGTGATTGGCTGCGTTGAAATTAAGCCTATACAGTACACGCCGAATATCTCCGCAACACGATTTACACGATTCAAAATTTACACGATTCGATTGCTCGCTCGAATCGTGTAACCATTTTTTTACACGATTCGTCTTTTGCCAATTGATCGGAATTTGAATCGTGTAAACGTGTAATCGTGTAAAATTACACGATTCCTCAATTCAGGTCGAATCGTGTAATCGTGTAATCTGCCCGCCGAAAATCTCCGCAACACGATTACACGATTTAAATTTACACGATTCGATTGCTCGCTGGAATTGTGTTGATTCAAGCCGTCGAAGATGGCGTTATCAACAAACTCATAATAATTATGCTTACCATTTTGCCGGGCGTCCTATCACTCCACCATCGGCTGGTAGCAAGTAAGTAGGGAGGGAGGGGGGGGGGGGGGGGGGGGGGGTAGCGTTGAGCGTTGGTGTGGTGGAGATCAAAATTAAATAGGCCAGATAATGGACTAGTTGAGTAGAAGCAAGAATTGCCAAGAGCTGAGGGGGGAGGGTGGATTGAACGAGGACAACGGGGACGAGCAAAGACGACGCTTTATGTCTCTCTTATATATTAGTAATTGCGGTATTTGTCTCTAGTTTTATTTTAGACTGTTTGAAAATTCAAAAAATCAGTCCACTTCCCGAAAAGCACTCTCGGATGTTATCCTAGGTGAGAAAAAAGACAAAAGCGATGAACGACGAGAGAAGGGGGGGGGGGGGGGGGGGGGGTTGGGACTTTTTATTCCTAAGTTGTAAATATAAAAACAAATATTATTACAAAACTCAAAGGAGGGCTAGTACAACTAATTATGTTGTGATAATTTACATTACAAGACAGAACCATTTAAAATAAGGGACACCAGCTCATTCGTTACTATAAAGATCGTTATACTATGTTTTTGATATCGACATTATCCATGACTGGGCGAGGGGCGTCATCTGTTCTCACGAGAGTTTCGGACTTTGGCTGATACTTTTTATGTAATTATCGGCTTGCAAAGAGGTCACAAACAATTAGACTTTGATTATTTATTGCTTTGCCTCACTATTTATAAAGGCAAAATAGAACTGAATAAATACTGAGATTCTAAGTTTCTAACCCACAACTCAAACGTTGTGTAACGCCGTCTTTATCGATTGAGCTATAACGATGCGTGCCTTAATAAATAGTGAGGCAAAGCAATTGATAATCAAAGTATAATTGTGACCTATTTGCAAGCTTTTCGTAGCTTGTTATATATGGAAATGAGTTCATACTGGAATCTAGGCTCGCTTGAGTACGACAGAAAAAATAAGACGCGGTCCGGACCTGTTGTGGGATGAAGAAACAAAACCGGCCGCGCCAACCAATCGGCAAGATTGCTTTGAGGGAAGCATTGTTTTCCGCCTGAACAATGGTGTCAAAGTGCCGTTCCCTACAACTTGAATTGCTTGCAATCAGACAATGGGGCGTTAAGCGGGCATGAAAACTAGTGTCCCTTTAGTTTAAGGACACTAATGACAACAATACCACATCATCCCGGACAGGGGCTTTTAGTTGGGATGGGAGGTTGAATTATTGTTGGTCAATGATTATAATGTGAGACAATCAAAGTGACACAGAGCCCATAGAGTATGAAAGCTTTTGAAATCACTATAATACATAAATTGTTATACCAAAATGTTTGATGTTTGTGGAAATAACGCAAAGTCTAGTTTTTATAATTCATTCGTGATCAATATGTGCTATGGATTTGAAACTGCGGGAGGCCGCGTGACCCCGATTCGCACATTAAATGCATGTCTATAAAAAAAAATAATCTGGAATTGGATGATTGACCTTGTAAATCCTAGTTGGTGCCATTAAACTACATCCAGTAAGGAATAACTGTGATTTATATTAAAAATTGTGTCCACTACCTTTTAACTAAATCCCGCTGGTAATAACAGCAACAACACAAAAACAAAAACAAATATGGTCAATCTTACGAGTAGAGCAATAAAGGCTTCGATTCAAACAGCAATACCAAATTACTCTCTTGTTACATGTATAATTATAATAAGGGTGGGGGCTACATCCTGCAAGCTTTGCTTCAATAGTAGACCCTCCTGCATTTTTACACCGAATTACTTAAATATCTATATTTAAAAAATACATCATAGGTATTGAATCTCCTTCTTCTTCTTCCTACTATGCTTTTACTTTTCTTTTCTTTTCTACTTCTTTGCCTCCTCCTCATTCTGCTTTGCGTTGCATTTTTTTGATTCACCTTGCCATATTGGTAATGTACATGTATGTATTTTGTTAACTGTATAGGGCCCCGCTCACGAGCTTAGTTTCTAAAGGGGTCCTAAAACCATTCATTTTATGATGTAATTAAGTTAATATATGTCGATTAATGTACTATTACCAGTCTCTTTTTAGTAAAAGGTATTATATCATGTTTTGTGTGGTTTTGAATAAAAATGAACTTGAACTTGCCTTAAGTTATTATAACTTTTCTTACTGGTTTCTCTTTCCTACTCAATAGTGTTTTTATTTCTGTTCAACCGACGCTGTCTTGGATTTCGTTTTCTTATACATGTATGTAGCATTATTTTGTTTTTATATTTGTATTTTCACTTATTTGTCAAACATCATTCATTACCCCCCTCTCTATTTTCTCTACGAAATGAGTTACTGCGATCCAACAAATTTTGTAAATGTAAAGACAAGCAGTTGTAACGCATAAACAATTTCAAATTATGTTCCTGTATGTATATTCTTATCAATAGCTGTCGAAATATATTACATCACTATAATAACACTATTCAAATACTCTAAATCATGAATCTGAAGTCATTTCACGGCACCTCGTTATTCCCAGTTTCCAAATCAAATTTCATCATTATAGCGCCGTAAAAGTGTATACCATTATTCTATCACGTAATTAATTTCTCTGCATAAGTTTTCTTTCATGATTTTAATTTTGCTTCTTCGTTTCGCAATCGTTATTATAATACTCGTGTTTCACACCTTGAAATAACAACAATAATAACAACAAACCCAGGTGCATGGTAAAAACAGATCAAGATAATAAGTAAAAGAAATTTAGATTAACCAGTCATAAAAGAACAAGGTATTGCAGATAATGACCCTAAATGTTATGAAAAAACAGCAGAAGCTATTAACAAGCTATTTATATCAATAACAAAAGACCTCAGACCCCTGGACACGAGCAGATTTATACATGTACCTGCATTCTTACCTTCACAATCAATATACCAGAGGTCCAGCAATATGAGGTTTTCAACATGCTCCAAAAGATAAAAGTAACAAAGCAGGATTGAAAGAAGATCTTCCACCTCGTATTAAGTTCGTGAATTTGCATATGAATTAAGCCTGTAGCAGATATCTTAAATGCATCTTTTCATCAGGGCATAGCATGGCAGTGGAAAAGAAGTCAACTTATTCCAATCCAAAACCTCAATCAGCGTACGTTAACTATATAGTCGTATTCCTGGATTCCTGAACGATAAATCGTTGGCATGTCCATTACGAAATAAACACAAGTATAGTCAATATAAATGCAGAACCTCTCGTTTTAAACAAAGTGCAATACCAAATTGTTTTGATCTTCTAAATCATCGCTGATTGTTTTAAGTTTTTCTTTAAAAACCCAATCTTTTTTATTTGTATATTTGAGCAGTTGTCTTTTTAACCAGACCATTATTTTATCTGTCATGGTTTTGTACGATTATGTTGATATGTTTCATGAATAGATATTCTTTCCTATTTATATGTATCCTCAATACTTGTAAACATATACATTTCAGCTTTCACTGAGCTACAGCATGTGCATCCTACTCTATGTTTTTCGAAATAAAACCTTGAATTTAATTTAATTACCTTCAAACAAAATTCTGGACAATTATGAGCTTGGTTTTCATTTTTATTTAGGTCCAAAAATCCCCAAGATGTTAGGCCTGTATTTGGCGAAAGTTTCAAGGACGATTTCAAATGCTAAGAAAAAGATAAAAACAAATATGGCCGCCCACCTCGGGTGCAAATGTAACAACGTAGAAACTAGTATAATTTCCCCACAATTAACTGGAACTAAATATAATGGCAATGTGTCAAGCATTTGTCATAGTTTTTATTAAAATTATCTTATTGGGGTTCTCTAAAATGATGTTTAATTGTTGAAAATCTGTCCAGATCGTCACCTTTAATAATCAAAGAACAATATATATATTTCTGAGGTATATGATTTGTTGGTACGATGTATATGATTACAATTGCCCCATGGGTGTGGCAAATATAACACTTGACTTCCAGTTATGAAACGATAATGGCTTCAAAATAATAAAAAATCATGCCAAGATATGCACCTTTAAGTAAGTATTTAACTACAATACAATAAAGTTGATATGTCAGAATTATAAAAAAAATGTTTACAATTATTGTCACATGGCTACAGGGAACAG